>JBCNJP010009170.1:0-32116 GCA_039602395.1 Deinandra increscens subsp. villosa
ACGCTTTGATTCCAGCAATGGAAGAAGTTCAGCACATGTCTGTTGACCCAGCTTTTCTGGATGCAGGTAGAGAAACTTTCAAGGACTTTTATTCCACTGTTCTTGCTACTGATCCCAGCTCCAGAAGCATTGTGACCGTCAATGATGAATATCCAGAAGAGCAAATTGTGGAGAATATCTCAGTAAACCCAGATGATTTGAATGATGCTGAAGAATTGGTTGACCGTCTTGATCTCCTTGTGAATCGGTCAAACCCTCTGAACTTCATAGATTTGGAATTTGCTGGTGATGAGTATGATGATGACATCCTAGACAATGTCAAGGAAGAAGAGTTTGAAGAAGAAGCTGAAATAGAAGTAATCCACCTTGATCCCATTTCCCCACTCAATGCAGTACCATTTGTGGGTGAACAGGTTGAGACGGTGGAACATCAACTTGCATTAGCCTTACCATCCACTGAAGAAGATCAGAATGAATCGTTAGATGATGTCACTAAAGAGCAATCTTCTACTTTGCCTTCCAACTCGACTGCTGCTGCCACTGGTTCCTCTGTGATAGTTACTCAAGCTGTCCAGAGAAGACCATATCCCGAGGATATTTTTGGACCAGAGCCTGATGATCGTCCAGCAAACCCTGGAAGAAACTGGCTGAACATGGCTAGCAGAATTGATCGAAACCGAGGCTTTTATGCTTTGACCCTTGAAGAATATGAATACAGGACCGGGATAAGGCAAATCGCTCCGGAACGGTTAAGATACAGTCCTATGGGTCTCCCTCCTCGACCAGAGTCACCATTGGTTGCTGACAACGTACCTGTAAACGTGGTGGATCCAGAGCTTCTAGAACAACCTTCTATAGAAACTGGTCCATCCGAAACCACTCGTACACTGAGTCGAAGAGACTAGGGGAAACAGAAGATGACACCGCAAGAGGAGTTTGAGGATGCAGAAAAGAAGCGGAAAGCTAAAGAAGAGCAATTTAGATTGGCTCAACAGGCTAGGGCAGATGAAATTTTGAAAGTGTTTGAAGATAGAGAAGCTGAGATTCGTCGTCAAACTCGACACCTGAATACCACTATCTTGGGAAATGATTCAATGCCTATGGAGCCAAACTCAAATCTATCTGATCCATTGATCCAGGTGATTCCCAATGAAACTGGCGATGGTGTACACCCTGATGATCACTCTAAAGCAGCAAAATATGTCAGAGCACTGATAGAGCGTGGGTTATCCTTCCAATATCTCATGACTTTCAACACCTATCAAATTGTTGAGATGTATACTGATGAAATGGATATGGAGAATTTGCTGAATGAAAACCCTGACTGTAGTCTGAAAGACCCGAAGAAGGCATTTGAGAATCCATATGCTGACACAGATCAAGATGTGGACTATGTCCAATTCAATGATGGATTGTCTGAAAAGCTTCATCAAATGCATACAAGATATCGGGCACCACCTGCCGACCCAAATAATCAGCTGCCCAGCCCTCCTAGTCCCAAGTCTATCCAGGCCAAAGTCAACTCCATGAACAAACGAGAGCTTCGAGACTTCTTGGCAGTAAGGAATATCGCTAGAAAAGACTACATCTTCAAGCGATTTCCCGGACTGAGAAAGATGGTCAAGCAATTTATGGATGATGATGCTGAGACCACGAACAGAAGAATCAATATGATGGAACAGGAGCGGGTAGAGAGTCATCGACTCAGGGATGCTCCCACTTTGGTAGACTAATGGAAGGAGATGCTCCCTCACACTAGAGCTATGATGCAGTTCACTACACGTAAGCTCAAGGAGATGCCTTCTACATCTGAGCATCCTGATGCAATGAAAATTTTGGGATGGAAGTATGATCACGAGTTCGGGGCTTTCATTGTTAAAAGAAGAAATGGGTTCGTTCAATTCTTCGCAACTGTTAGAGACCTTATGAAGCTTTTCTCCTGGGAGCTTAAAGAATTGAGACGATTTGACATTATCAATCATTCTAATGCTGAGATTGCCGTGATAGCACAAAGTTTGGTGCACGCCACCTACCTCAATAGGTATCACAAGCAGACCAGAGAAGAAGAGTTGAAGGAACATGAACGGTTTGAGAAGAGACGAGCTAAAGTCCCTTACATGCAGATCTACTCCAACATAAGCAAGAACATAAAGACTAAGAAGATCGAGGGTAATCTGAAGAAGAATCCAATCAAGGATTGGTACTACAGTGCTCAGACACATGAGTTGGTGATTGAATGTGAAAATGCTGAACCAATCAGACTCTTTGCTGCAATTGAACTCCGGTTATTGCCCATTTGCTACTTACGTTGGATCTTTTATGGTCGTCTTGAAACAGTTCCACCCAGACTGAAGCCCTATGAGGTTGTTGATGCAAACTACTTCCTACTGTTCCTTAAATGGTGGAGTTGGGAATGTATTAACGCCGGAAGGATGAGAACTGAAAGTCTGGCGAACTTGGAAAGATGGGAAATAGACAGTCGAGGGATAAGTCATTTGTGCAGAGGACCAGACAGGAAACTTGAAATGTGGCACTACTCAGATCTGAAGAAATTTGCAAGAAAAGATCTTTGGGTGCTCTGGGAAACCCAAATCTACTGCTATGACCGCAAGTACAACAGGTTGGCTAGGAGATACTGGCGATTCCTATTGAAGCTTCTTGGACAGTTAAGATGATGATGATGGAGGATGTTCGCATTACCACCAAAGGGGGAATTGTTGGAACCTGGAGGTTGGTGATAACACGAACACGCAAACCCAAGAACAAGATCACAGGTGAAGCTGTAGAACCAACATGTATTTTGCTATCTATGTATTATGAACATTTCAGTCTGTAATAACTTAGTTAACTCTGAACTTTGAATACTTATTTTCTATGTTTGTCCTTTATCGAATGTTGGTTCAGCTTGATTTACATAGGTGTTAATCTTGTGATTGTATGATTGTTTGGTTGTTCAACACTTAGAATATTTTCATGCTTGAGTTGTTCATAACGATCAGGTCAGAATACTCTTAACGATTTGACCATTGTTGTGCTTAACGATCTGCCTGACAAAGGTTTAACGACTTGAGTGCATTGGCCTTAACGACTTGCATGTGAAATATACTTAACAATCTGATAGTGTTCTATTTAACGACCTGCCTCCTCTTGTCTACTTAACGATCAGCCTCTCATGTCTTAACGACTTGCCCATGCTGTACTTAACGATCTGTTTGTCTCAAAGATCCTTAACGATGAGATACATTAGTGTTAACGATCTGACTAGATGTTAACGATCTGGCTAGATGTTAACGACCTGGCTTGATGTTAACGACCAGCCTTGTTTGTTAACGACTTGCCAAGTTGATTAACGATCTACCGAGTTGCTTAACGATCTGGCCTGTGCATCTTACCGACCAGCTTACTGAGACTAACGATCTGACCTGTACATCTTAATGATCTGACAAAAGTGTTAGACGAATTTAATGATTTCTTGATGTGACGTGTGATTCTCCTTGTATTCTGTGCATTGACACTTGTGCTCCTCATTGGGTATAAATAGGAATCCTTAGGAAACCCTAATTAAGCCTTGAGAGAACCTCCTGAGGAGCACTGTGTGTTTGTGTGTGTGTTCTTGGTGTTCTTCCTTGAGTTTCAGAGGCGATGGCAATGCAATGTTGATGATTCAACCAAGAATGATCATCACACGTGATTTACGCACTCGTGTGATGAATCAAATGATGTTAAATGGCTAGAAATCGATCCTGACAGTGGCAATGTCAACTTTCCTCTTTGGCCACCAGTAAATCAGTTTCAAATCTTGGTACATCTTATCCGAGCCTGGATGAATAGAGTAACGAGACTTATGGGCTTCATCCATAATCAATTCCCTCAAATTTCCATACACGGGAATCCATATTCGGTTTGCACAATACCGGATACCATCGGAGCTAACTTCCAATAATTTATCTATACCCCTCAAGGATTCTAATTCAATGTTCTCAGCTTTGAGTGCTTCAAGTTGTGCATTCCGGATCTAATCAGGTAAACTGGTATGAATAGTGAGTTACAAAGCACGAACGCTTCTAGGTTTGGGGTTATCCTTTCGGCTTAAGGCATCAGCTACCACGTTAGCTTTGCCTGGATGGTATCTAATTGCGCAATCGTAGTCATTAAGAAGTTCTACCCAACGACGTTGTCTCATGTTCAACTCCTTTTGAGCGAAGATATGCTCGAGACTTTTGTGATCAGTGTATATAGTACACTTTGTACCATAAAGATAATGTCTCCAAATTTTCAACGCGAAAATGACTGCTCCCAACTCCAAATCATGAGTTGTATAGTTCTGCTCGTGGGTTTTTAACTGACGAGAGGCATAAGCTATGACTTTTTCTCTTTGCATCAGCATGCAACCTAAACCTTTCTTCGATGCATCACAATACACCATGAAATCATCACATAATATTGGTGCGCTACAAAGTTTCTGCTTTAGTAGCTGAAAAGCGGCGTCATGCTTATCATTCCAGTTATACGCTGTTCCTTTATGCGTCAACGCCGTAGGAGGTTGGGCTATCCTTGAAAATCCCTCAATAAATCGTCTATAATAACCTGCCAAACCAAGAAATTGGCGAATTTCCGTTGGTGTTTTAGGTGCAGGCTAATTCTTAATTGCCTCAACTTTGATTGGATCAACGTGAATCCCCTGATCATTAACGACATGACCAAGAAATTGCACCTTACGCATCTAGAAATCACACTTTGAAAATTTTGCATACAATTGCTCCTTCTTGAGTAACTCTAGATCAAACGAAGATGGTGTTCGTGCTCCTCTTTAGACTCAGAATATATCAGAATATCATCAATGAAGACGATGATGAATTTATCGAGATATGGCTTACAAACGCGACTCCTCAAGTCCATGAAAATCGCTGGTGCGTTGGTTAACCCGAATGGCATAACCATGAACTCATAATGACCATAACGAGTTCTAAACGTTGTTTTCGAGACATCCGCTTCGCGGACTCTCAGTTGGTGATAACCTGATCTTAAATCGATTTTGGAATAATAGCTAGATCCTTGTAGTTGATCAAACAAAACATCAATTCAGGGCAAGGGATAACGATTCTTGACAGTCACTTTGTTGAGCTCTCTGTAATCGATGAACATTCGAAAGGTTCCATCTTTCTTTTTAACAAACAACACTGGAGCTCCCCAGGGTGATGAGTTGCGCCTAATAAATCCCTTTTCAAGTAGTTCTTGAAGTTGAGTATATAGCTCTTGTAACTCATTTGGTGCCAAACGATAAGGTGCACGAGCAATTGGTGCTGCTCCAGGAGCAAGATCAATCTGAAATTCGACTTCTCGATGCGGTGGTAAATCTGGTAGATCTTCTGGAAAGACTTCAGGAAAATCCCTCACGATCGGGATATCCTCTATCCTTTTCTCTTCCTCTGATTTCTCTGAAATGTTTGCGAGAACAGCAACATGTCCCTTGCACAAACACTTCTGCGCTTTGAGAAAAGATATCACACCTATAACAGTACCACACTTTTCTCCTTGAACTGAGAGCAATTCTCCACTAGGCAATGGTATTCGAACGCTTTTCTCATGACAAACAATTTCAGCACGATTCTTGGATAGCCAATCCATTCCCACAATAACGTCAAAACTTTCCAAAGAGATGGGCAAAAGATCTATTCCTAATTTATGGTCAGCCAATTCCAATTCACAGTCTTTAGCTATATGGGTAGACTCAACAAGTTTACCATTAGCAAGTTCAACTACGTATTTAGCATCTAAAGGAGTCAAGTTGGCATTTATCATATTGCTAAATTTAGTAGATATGAAGCTTCTATCAGCACCAGTGTCAAACAACAGTAGAGCATAGTATCCGTTAAGAGAAAACTTACCAGTAACGACATTTAGATATGCTCTGGCATCCCCCGAGCCTTTGACAAAAGCTCTACCTCTGGCACCATTTCCTCCATTGTTCCCATTGTTGTTGTTATTATTGCCATTGTGATTCCCAGTGTTATTGTTATTGTTGTTATAGTTGTTGCCGTTGTTGTTTCCACCGTTCAGTTAGGGGCAATTTCTCTTTATGTGGCCTTCTTTCCCACAATTAAAACAACCTTTAGGGGCTTCAGCATCCTGAACTTGTTTCCTATTGTTCTTAACCCTGCATGTTTCGGACTGATGACCCTTCTTTCCACAATTTGCACACACATAAGTGTCACACGCACCATAGTGATGGAAACCACACTTGTTACAACGTGGGGAATTTCCCATGTACGAAGATCCTCCTTGGCCGCCTCGGCCTTGATTGTTCTGATTCTGATTATTCGAGGAGAAATTCCTAGAATTATCAAACTTGCGATTCTTGTTTTGGTGCATTTGTTGATTGGAAGACTTGTTTTCAGACTGATTCCCAGAATTATCCCACTTTCTTTTGTTGTCAGAGGCTCCAGAAGTTCCTTTTCTAGGAGGTAAGACTCCTTGATCAACTGCTTGATTCGTGAGCCTATTGGCAATCCTTACAGCATCACGAATGGTCACAGGGTTTAAGGCAGTCACTATTCCCTGGATTTGGGGCACTAAACCCTTGATATACAGCTCGATTCTTCGGTAAGCAGGTGTGGCGATTCTAGGGCATAAATTCGCAAGAGAATTTGAGCGAGTAGTGTACGCTTCAATTTTAGACCCCTCCATCTTGAGATTATACATCTCGGTTTCCAATTTTTGGATCTCGTCCCGTGGACATTACTCTTCTTGTAGCAACTCTTTAAACTCGGCCCAAGGCATGGCATTAGCTTCTTCAATCCCCAACATCTGCACCTCAGTCTTCCACCAGGTGAGAGTAGGTCCTTCCAAAGTACCCGTGCCAAATTTCACTTTTCTAGCCTCAGGACAGTTGCACATTTCGAATAAAGATTCCACTTTTTCAATCCAGTGGAGTAGGCTAATAGCTCCTTCAGTTCCTTTGAACTGATTAGGCTTACAGTCCATGAAAGTTTTAAATGTAGCATTACCTTTACATACTTTCATACAACCATTCAATCACAGATTACCAATACGTGTGATCACATCAAACAACAAAACACATATTTAGTATTACCTTGGGGTGGCCCTCTATTGCCTGCACCTTGGGCATGTGCCGCCAAGGCAGCAGCCACATGTTGGTTGATCAGTGCAGCCAATTCAGCCGGTGTCATGTTTGGTGCATTTCGTCTTCCATTATCTTCAATTCACAATTACCCAAAATAAGAATAAGATATACCATCAATCACAACAACCATCACATAAGTAATAAATTACTTCACAAGAGACAGTCACATATTAAATAGTAAATCTCATTTTAAATAAAATGCAACTCGTTCACAAATTATTCAACATAAATTCAAAATTCAAAATGCATAGTCTTGGGAACATCCTCCCGATAAAACAAAAAACCAACCAAAATTCAAAATTCAAAATGAATAGTCTTGGGAGCATCTCCTCATCCGGTTCCTCCTCGGGATCCTCTTCCGGTTCTTCCTCGGGATCCTCTTCTGGTTCTTCCTCGGGATCCTCTTCTGGTTCTTCCTCGGGATCCTCTTCCGGTTCTTCCTCGGGATCCTCCACAATAGGTTCTTCAACCGGTTCCGCCGGAGGCTCAGCCTCCCTAGCCAACTCAAGCTCAGCAACACGAGCCGTGAGTGCCTAAACAAGCTCAGTGAGATGATCCACCTAATAGTACGTGTCGCTCAGTGTCACCTGGTGCTCAGTTTGACGCTTATTAGTCCCCTCCAAGGTTTCCTCAAGGATGGAAACTCTCTGGTTAGGGCTAGCCCTATTTTCTTGCAGCTCTGTGACCATACCAAATAGCCTCCTAATGTCCCCGAGCGCGCGGTCAAACATAGAGACCATTGCCGCGACGACTCGTTCAATGGCATATGGCAGTTTGGGTAGAAAGAACCGAGTTGATGACGGCTCTGTTGAAGTAGGTGGCACTTGTTCTCGATGAACCCAATAGCCACAAGTGACTCATACCAGTTCCAGTTGCCATTGTCCCTTCCACGAATAATAATAGTTTCCCCATATACGTGACCCTCAGATGTTATTCTCCGATTACCATGAGTTGGGGTAGTAGGACCCGAAGTAACCCGCCTACTGGTAACGAAAGGGGATGATAATGATGAGGATGATAGGGAAACGGATATCCATCCAGCCATGTATGCATATATATCACATATATATATACATATATAAGTACAAGTAACACATAGTCAAATAGTCATATACTAGTGTGTGCATTCGAGTGTATGACTAAGGTGTGTCTAAGGCTATAGTCGCTCCACTAATGCAAACCTAGTTCACTATAACCAATGGCTCTGATACCAATCTGTCACACCCCCAAAAATCCCACGCGCGACAACGCGTCGCAGGGAGCGTGACAAACCAGGATCGAACACATTAGCCACACGAACAGTCTATAAGCAATGTAAAAGTCAAACCAAAGTAAATGCGTTTTGAAATGCGGAAGCATAAATGACAAAAGTTGTAATAAATGTTTAAGCGCAAAAACATGCACAAACCAAAAGATGTTTAGTTTGAAAAGTATTAAAGTCTATGATGCATGCATGTCAATAATAATCCTTAAGTGGTGCATCCTAGCTCGTGGCAGACAATCCAGTTTAGCGACCTGAGAAATAACATGCTAAAGTGTCAATACAAAGGTTGGTGAGTTCACAGGTTTATCAGTTCAGTATCATTTCAAGTTTAGTTTAAGATTGACCGTTCAATAATGTCAAGTTGTAAGAGCATAATCACTAATATATATCAAATAGCTAGCTATGCTATATACATGAAACTTCGCATGTTGATGGTCACCGAAGCTAACAGTTGTTTATAGTTTGCCTTGTTGTGTTTAGGACGAATATAACACCCGTTCGATATCCAATCGTGCCAGAGCGATTGACCCGGATGGGGTTTGTCAGACCCAGTAGTACTACAATATATTTCCCGCTATCGTCATTAATACTAACGGTACCATAAGAAGGACTTTGTTGTATCAGTGTGCTACAAGTACTTCAAGTGATATATAAAAGTCTAATTATCTCAGTTGTGTAAATAATGCATGTTAATCTCCCCCAACAGGATTTAAAGCAGTAAAATAGGTCCGTGAAACTCACCTTAGGTTGCACAGCAAGTTCGAGACAAACAGTTAAATCAAGTAGCAAGAACGAGTCTTGTGCAAGCAATCAATCACCTAACGAGCATAAATGTATAAGTGTGTGTGTTTTATAAACTATTAAGTCTAACGTGAACGACAAAAAATGAAGGATCGTGGAATTCATAGATAGTAGAGGATGGCACGTGTGCCAAATCCGAGCGATTATCGATATAACGCGAGGAAACACAATATATATCAATATTGTATATTTTCTAAGTTCAAATATTCTAAAAAAATAAATATATATAATATATGTATTTACTAAACGTTCAAGTAACGTTAATAATGAATTTTCAACAAGATATAAATATATATACATTTACATTTTAAATTTCAATGATTTAAATATTTATTTTGAAAAGAAATTATAATTTATAGTGAATCATAATTCAAAACCGAGTATTTTGTGTTTCTAGTCAAAACGATGCTTTTAAATGGTTTTCTTAAACATTCTATGGTTTACACAAAAGATCACTTTGCCTCAAGCCAACATCATGTATATATATATTTATAATAATCTACACAATATATATATATACATATATATATATATATATATCTCTTTCTATGTATCCCAAAGTTTTATATCAATATATATAGATATAGGTGTTAAAAACTATATATATTTTTTAATTTAAGATGACAAGTTAAACATGTTTGCAATTCAAAATATGATTTTACGAGGTTTAAATGGTTCCAATACGATTTTACGGGCTTGAGATACGACAAGGAACACATTTGGTACAAGATCTAGTGATTAAATACTCAAAAATGCAAAATAAAAAGGAAAACAGCAAACATGGAGGTCACTGGGTTCGAACCCGTGACCTCTGTGTTATAACACAGCGATGTTACCACCCGGCCAGCGCCCTGATTGTGTTACAGGTCCGATCATTTTTGTTTTATACGTAGTCCGCGACCAGAAAACGGGTTTGGAAAAATGCAGAATTAAAAATGGTGAGACCGGGACTCGAACCCGCGTCTCCTGCGTACCGGACCAACACCCAAACCATTGTGCCAGATTGGCGCTGGTTTATTTTCCGGAAACGAAACTATATAACCCGACCCAGCCTGATGTCATCTTCATCCTTTAGAACTCTGGTGGCCAGAGTTTTATTCCGGTCACCGGAAAATCACGAAAATGCAGAAAATCTCAGAAGAAATATGCGATTAACATTAGGGAATCGTTACCTTGAGTCGAAGATGCGATACAACGAGTTTTGGACACAGAAACTGAGCCCGAAAGTTCCGACAACAACCACGCTTGTTGCTCTGATTCCGAAATTGAGGATCCCTGCTTGCTCAGCGTCGAAAGGCGATCTCAATGGTGTGCTAATGGTGGTGAAACGGTAGTGTAACAGTGGGGATTTTGGCAGAATTTCAAGTTCACCAGAAAGCTTGAAACCAAAACGAGAGGGACGAGAGGGAGTTTGCGAGGAAGAAAATGTGGGTATCGTCTCCTAGTGATCGGTCCTTGATATTATTGGGATTAATATAACCGATGATTGATGAGGAATTAAATCACGTAAATGCGGAGCGGAGATCTCGGTCGGTCGGTCGTCGACTATTACTGAACTTCCTTCACAAGTATGCCCTAATGGCAAAACTGGTCCCTCATAGAATTACCCTTGTGAAACCATGTTTAGGCAAATTACATTTCTGGCTTACTCAAGTTTTGTCAAGGAAAATAGTTTAGTAATTGGTAGAAATAATCCCTCAAGTTTATAAAGGATACAACATCTAACGGAGGTTAACGGAGGAACAAATAAACGTTGAATATACGAGGAACGTCAAAATACATAAATCGTATAACGTTAATAAGAAAGTATAAACTTAAACGACCACATAAAACCATAGATTATAACACTCAATTCTCCATCTAAATTCACATAAAATCATAGGTTTTTAAATCCATAACTTCTATATATTTAAAGTACACAAGTTTATAAATAATGAATTGTAATTAAAATCCTTTAAAATCATAACTCATATATATTCAAATGATTAAAACCTTTTAATCACACAAAATCAAAAAATATCATTAAATCATGTATGTATTCATTTATATATTCTAATTCCACAATTAACATAGAATTTCAATCGTTTAATTTTCCGTGCATGCTCGTACTGATTGATCACACAAAACCCTAATTTGCTAAAGTCAACAAGTCAAAACATAAATGTTCACACAACATTTAATACGGTTTACGTTCAGTTAATGTCAGAAAATGACCTGAAAAGTCAGATTGTCACACTGGCAGTGGATCTAATACTAAATCTGCTGATGGTTCTAATGATGAAGCATTTGAGTCATCTTCTAACTCTAACTCTTCTGATGCTCGGGACCCTCCAAAGAAAAAGCAGAAGACCGGAACTAACACCGCCGGCTCTTCTCACACCAATGAGCAAGAGAATATTTCATCTAATGATGACTGTTGTGAATCTGGCCCTGATGAAGAATTAGACAATTCTGCTGAATTGCGTCCGATCAGAGAATGGAGAAGTAAGAGATTCCATGAGAAGCAAGTCATTCCTGACTCAATGCCTAAAACTATAGAACATTCAGTTCCAGTGACTGATGATAAAGTTATTACTGAAGCTATTATACAACCTAAATTTGTTATTGAACAACCAGTAATGCAGAGTGTTAACACGAAACCTGCTTCTGCCACAACGGAAGCAACCACCATCCCTCATGTCGAGCAAATTGAACACAATACAGAGACTCAGATTATGTCTTCTGCTGCAAATATTGAGGTTATGGCTAAAGCAAATGTTAAAGCTGGAACTTCCAAAGCTGATGCTTCTGATGATGATTATGAAGAGCTTCTTGCTGAAGTAGATAATCTACAAGCTCAAATTCACAACTTGATGCTGAGTTAAAGCATGCCAACAAAATCATTGCTGATCAAGATAAAGAAATTGAAAGACTTGATAATCATCATCAGATCGAATATTGCAGAACCCAAATGAAGGTGCTGATGGTCATGGAAATACTGATTATGTTACACATGTTTAATATCTGCATTTAACTAAAGATCACTCTGATCTACAAGGTCCAACTTCATAAGGAAAACACCTTGGAAACACTCGATCCGACGTTAATAGTCTGAATGACTGCAACTTTGATATCAATCTTGATGACTTTCCATCTGATTCAAAAGTGGATGCATCTTATGGTGACTCCTTTCTGAATGATGAACCGATTGATGAAGATGCTGATGAAATATATGAAGGGTTGAAATTGTTGGCACCTCTGCCTGACAACATTAAACTTCCAAGATTCAAATTGGCAGCACAAAAACTTGACTCTTCAAGTGAAACTTTAGCAAAGACTGAAGGTGAAATTAGCACCAGCTCTGAACATAATAGAGAACTCTCCTTACAGCTGCAACTTGCTCCTCCAGTCCAACCGCAACCTATATCTTCATCAAGCCTCTCTGCTCCAGAAAATGAAAAAGTCTAACACATGTTTGTAGTTCCCTCATTCTTGGATGCTGACCGAGCTACCTTCAGAGAATTTTATGCTAAAACCCTTGCTTCTGATCTAACTGCAGAAGTATAGTGGTTGTGAATGAAGAATATGAAGATGAGCATATTGTTTAGCCCTTCTTAGTGACTCCAGGAGAGATGTAAAACAATGAGGAACTCGCAGACCAACTTGACTTATTGGTTAATAGGTCTAATCCTTTGAATTTTATTGATATGGAATTCAATGCAGATGATGAGTATGATGAAGAAATTCACTATGAAATCAAAGCTGAAGACATGGAAGACTTATTGGTTAATAGGTCCAACACTGAGCTTTTCCTAAGGACATATTTGGTCCAGAACTTGATTATCATCTAGAAAATCCCAGTAGTAGTTGGCTGCGGATGGAAAGGAGAATTAACAGAGATCGTGGGATTTATCCAATAACTCTAGAAGAACATGAGATAAGTTTAGGAATTCGGCCTAGACCAGCACCTCAATAACACAGAGCAGTTACTCCTCCTCCTATCTGGACTGTTGAAAACTCTCAGAGAGCTCTAAATGAGCTATTAATGCATGTGGACCCTAAATTGCTTGATCAGAACACTACTGAAGCAGGTCCATCTAGCAGTACTCAGAGATTGTCTACCAAAGACAAAGGAAAGAGAAATCTCACACCTCAAGAGGAATTTTATCAAGAAGAGATGAAGAGGAAAGCCAAAGAAGATAAATACAGAGAAGCTCATTAAGCTAGAGACAGAGCCATCCTTGAAACCTTTCTAAAGAAAGATAAAGAACTTGAAAGGCAAGTTTCCGCTCTCGCTTCTACAATTAGAATTGGGAAGGAATCTGATTCAATTAAGACAAATGACAACAACATTTATCCCTTGATTAATGTTAAGGCAAATAAAGATGTCGCTAGTGTTGATCCATCAGATCATTCAATAGCAGCAGATTATGTCCGAGCTCTTATGAAGAGAGGTCTAGATTTGAGTACCTTATTCAGCTCACATCTTATCAGATTGTGGAACTGTACACTGATGAACAAGAGATGGAGACTCACATAAACAAAACCGTTGAAGAACGTCCACAAAATCCTCTTGTCAATCCATATGCCGACACCGATCAAGACATTGAATATGTGCAGTTCAATAACAATTTGAGAGAGAAGCTGTATGAAATGCACTCAGCGCATCAACCTCCACCTGAATATCCTCTTGGTAAGATTCCTCCACCTCCCAGTTCCAAGACTATTAAAAAATATGTTGATAACATGTCAAAGGCTCAACTCCGTGACTTCCTTGCAGTCAGAAATGTTGCATACAAAAGTTATTGCAGAAAGAAATTTGGGCTTCGTAAGATGGTTGCTGAGTACATGAATGAAGACAATGCCTACAAGAAATGCAGAACTGACGATAGGGAAATATAACGTGTTGAGGAACACAATAAGAAAGAAGCTCCTACCTAGGTAGATGATTGGAAGGAAATGGCTCCACACAGGAGAGCTCTTATATAGTTTAATGCAACGAAGCTTAAAGACATGCCTGCCAATTCAGAAACCACCAATGGAATGAAGATCTTAGGCTGGAAGTACGATCATGAGTTTGATGCTTTCATTGTAAAGTGGAGAAACGGGTTCATTCAATTCTTTATTGTAATTGCAGATCTGCTGAAGTTGTTTTCATAGGAACTTAAAGAGTTAAGGAATTTGGATATCATCAATCACTGAAATGCTGAAAAGGCAGACTAGGTCAAATGATGGTTCATCCAGCTTTCAGAAGAAGACTGAACAAGCAAACCAGATAACAGAAACAGGCGGAGATTAGATAGTTGTGAGGTAGCCTAAGTGTTAGTTTTTCATGGTGTAATCTTATTTCTCTCTAAACTCTTGTAATCCTTTTTGTGATCTTGAAATAGCAATAACATTGAGAATTTATATTGTGTTCTTTGTGTTCTTCATTGATTGTGTGTTCGAGCTTCTTGATCGACCCGGATTTCGCACCTAGTTGATCTCGTACTTGTGAGATTCTCAACTCTAAGAGGACCTGTCAAATGGTATCAGAGCTGGAGCATTTTCAGTGTTTGATTAATTTATCTTATTCGGTTTTTTGCGGTTTGGACTCCGAAATTAGGCATTCTTAGTATTGTACCCGACCGTGTGAACCGAGTGAGCAGTAGCACTTGGCTCTCAACTGGAGAAACGAGAACAGAAGAAGTTTATTCAGAGGGGGAATTTCTAAGACAGGAAGCTTCGGGCTTATTAGCTATTCATTTAAGATGTACGACTGAGCGATTCTTCATCAGTTTAACAGATTTGAAAGCATCAATGAAGGGGAAATATATTGGAGGTAAAATTGTAACATCATCCCCGACGGGTTTTTGTAAAATATTAATCAGTCATTAAAGTTATGTGTTTGTGACTAGTTAGTATTTACTAGAAAAATTGAGGTTTAAAAGGGTAAATATGAAGATTTGGTACGATATGGCTAAGTAGTAAAAGAGGAGGGGCTGAATGTGTAACTTTTGATTACAACAAAAGAAAAGAAAATCTGGGGATAAGCCCCCAGACGTGTTCTGCGAACCAGATAAAGAGGGAGAGAGCCAAACCAGTTCTTAAGGGTTCAATCTTCAAATTGGTTAGATTTTGGGAAGCAACTCGTTGGGGGGGGGGGGGAATGAAATTGAGCATAAGAGGGGGTTTAGGCTACGATTTCACCATCTAATCTCTGAGTTCTTGCATCAAGTAATTGAGTTTGATGTTAGGTGATTTTATGAGAAATCAAAGATAGGTCAAATTGATGTTAATGGATGTTATATAAGAACTTGTATGCCTAATTAATGCATGATTTTGCCCTGCATTCTTATATTTTTATAATTGTTAGTAAGATGGTAATGGGGTTAAAACCAATCTCATGTGGATCGAAATTGTGGATAAGTGGGAGGTTGGGTTGGATTTCTAGATCATAAGAGCTTGATTCTTATGAAAGATTTGTAATTGTCCATGAAATTGATGAAAGTATGCATCCATAATCAATGATGGGTTGAATGGGATGAAGGAATATGTCATTAAAGTAAGAATATCATAAATGCACTCTAGGTGTTCGACTAAATACCTAGGTGAAGATTAATTAAGTTTGAGGTATGAATTATTGTATAAATTGAACTATTGTGTTATGTGATATGAAAGTGTGTATGTGTCTATGATAAAAGTCTAGAAATGCTTAGACTTTGGTCTTCTTATATATGTAGCTTGTGCCTGAATGAAAATTGGAGTCAAGTGTGCCAACACTTGACATGGTTTCATTGTGTGCATTAGAATTGCAAGAATGTGGATATTCATGATTAACTAATAATCATGGTAATATAGGTGAAACCGGTGGAGGCTCAAGGCACCAACGTGAAAAGACGTAACTCTTTGAGGTAACGTAAGATATGTTTAGTGACCTCATGTTAAACATGAGTGATAATACTTTATTAGTATTGCACTTCCATTGAATTGAATGGCATAGTTGATGATTTGGTAGAATATGGGTTGGAGTAACCATCCTAGAAAGCAAACAAGAGGTAGAATGAAAATTTGACCCATTTGGGTAAGATGGAATTTGACCCCTTTGGGTAAGATAGAATTTGACCCGTTCGGGTAAGATGGAATTCAACCCGTTTGGGTAAGATGGAAACTTTCGATGCTACAAAATCAAGGTAGACACCTAGTTGATAATAAAATCATGTTCTAAGTATGTGCATCCAAAAGAGGTATGTTATGATGTATGCAATGGGAAAAGCGGGTTGGAACAGGTTCTCTAACACTTTCCAACTTGTTATTTGATACTTATTGCGAATAGATATTGAAGTCCAATTTTATAAAATGATTTCATTATTGTATAACATTTAAAGAAGTGGTGGAAGTTGAGATTTATAGGAGTTTGGCTGAAGAGGGCAGAATCTGTGATTCGTAGGCTACGAAATCAGGTAGCCTACGAATTTTGCAATCTGTCCATGAGAGTTGGTGATTCGTAAGCTACGAAATTAGGTAGCCTACGAATTTTGCAATCTGTCCATTTTAAAAAATATATGTTTTCTGCTGATTGGTTACTATTGTAAAATTAATACTAATACGTTACTTAGTATTGGTCACAAGTAACAAGAATGAAGTGCAAACGGGTCCAGGTTGAGCATTTTGGAGAATGAACCAAACACCTAAAGATGGGTCGTATTAGATGGAGACAACCTTCGTCCTATTTTGATATTCAACGGTGTACTCTGATATGATATTTTTAAGATAAGAAACTTATAACTTTATGAATGCTAATGGTTTTGATGGTCATGAATGGACCCGTTTTAAAAAAATTGGGGATTACTTTTTATATAAGATAACTGATTAAAAGATGTAGTGGGGTGCCACAAGTTGGTATCAAAGGCACAGTTTGAGGGATTCGAGTGACGAGGGACACTTGAACTCAAACCAAGCGCTCGGGGGGATTGATATAGTGCTCGGTTCAAAGCTCAATCAGATAACCCGGTATGTATTTAGTGTTGTTTAAATAAAGAATATCTTTGACATAATGTGAACAAGTATGAACTTGAAGGTACGCGATGCGTACAAATCAAATAAGAATAAAAAAGAGGGAATGAATCTAAGCATTTGGGGATGATGAATGAAATCTCATACCTAAATGCGTAAGATGTAATAAGAGGGCCAGGTTGGCCTAAGAGGTATGAGCAAGATGTAAGAATGTTGAATGATCCCTGATTGTGATATTCATAATGCGGGTAAGATTGAAATAAATAAGAGTGGTGATGAATGATCTACTTGTAATGATAAGTGGATAGTTATGTTGAACTTTGCTTTCACATAACGCGTATAGATTGCTAATAAGATGATTGTAAACTTTCAGTTGCAATGGTGAATAAAGATGATCAAGGTGGAGCATTGACGGAAGCCATGCTGGCAAAAGTTAAAAAGACTGTGTCTGATGAAGTTGAGACCTCCATGGACGCTAGTGTACGGCTCCATGTGGGTAAGATGGAAGAAACTCTGATGGAATTGTTGGATCAAAGGTTTGAAGGCTTGAGTAATGAATTGAAGGGTGAGAAGAATGCGGTGAAAGGGAAAGGGAAATGCACGTATAAAGACTTCATGGCGTGCAAACCCCCACTCTATACTAGCGATGCCAGTCCAATAGCTTGCCATAGGTGGCTAACAGATATGGAAGATGTGTTCGAAAGAAGAAAGTGTGAACCGAAGGATCAGGTGATATTCGCTACCGGTCAATTACAGGCGCGAGCAAAAGATTGGTGGGATATGATGAAGATTAAAAAAGGAAGAGAAATGGTTAGTGCAATGGATTGGGGGCAATTCAAGGAGTTGTTTGAAACTCACCATAGCCTTCAATCGGAGGTGGAAAAGTTGCAAGAAAAGCTCTCTTTATTTCGAAAAAGGAAGCAGCAACCAATTACGGAGGTGATAGGCTTCTTCCTTGACAGGGTGAAGTTTTGTAAAGATGAGCTATGAACCGAAAGACAGAAAATTCATCGGTTCAATGGCATGTTACACATGGACTTTAGAGAATCTATAAATGTCTATATATGCCTAACCCTTGAAGAATTGATAAATGTGGCCTGTGAAAGAGAGATAGAAATCAAGAGGCAAGTTGAAAGACAAGAAAAGAGGGGGATTGAAAGCAGTGCCACACCTAGTAAGAAACCAAAAGTGGCGGAGACTCCCAAGAAGAGTGAAGGCAAAAGCGGTGGGACCTCGGGATGCCCACATTGTGGTCGAATGCACAAAGGGGAATGTTATCTGAAGACAAAGCCGTGTTATAATCGTGGGAAGAAGAGACACGGGTATGCTCAGTGTCCAAGTCCTACAAAGCTATGTTACAATTGTGGTCAATCAGGCCACAAGAAGAGTGAATGCCCGAGGTCGAATCCGGGGGGAAGTTCGAGTGTAACGAGTAAGGAGATTCCCAAAGCTAAAGGGAGGTCTTACCAATTGACCGTGGAAGAAGGGAAGATAGATCCAGGGCTGGTGACAGGTATATTCCTTGTTAATTACATTTGTTTATGTATTGTTTGATACAGGTGCGAGTAGGTCGTTTGTTTCGCTCGACCTTATTTGTCATCCATCCTTTGTTACTAATAAGTTGATTCTACCCTTAGAAGTAGAGATAGTTGATAACAAGAGTGTGGTATTTTTTGATATATGTTGTGATTGCAAAATCTCTATTGAAGAAGAGGAATATCCAATTGATCTCATACCCATGTTAATGGGGGAGTTCAAAGTAATCGTGGGGATGGATTCGTTATCGAAATACCAAGCCAACAAAGATTGTCGCCGCAAGGTGATACAACTCATATAACCAATCGGAAATAATGTTCAAGAGCAAAGAGAAAGGAAAAACAAGACGTTTCTATGCTCGGTTATGGAAGCTAAAAAGTACATCTGACATGGGTGTAAGTCGTTCCCTGCTTACGTCGTGGATACTACCATTGAGAACAAGAAGATGGAAGAGGTACCCATAGTCCGGGATTACACTGATGTGTTTCCGGAAGATTTGCCCGGTATTCCACCGGATAGAGAGGTGGAGTTTCGCATCGAACTAATACCTGGTGCCAAGCCAGTTACGAAGGCTTCATATCGTTTGGCTCATTCAGAAATGCAGGAGTTAATGAGTCAGCTGCAAGAATTACTCGACAAGGGGTTTATACGACCAAGTGTTTCGCCTTGGGGAGCACCGGTCCTCTTTGTTAAAAAGAAGGATGGTAGTCTAAGGATGTGCATAGACTACAGAGAACTGAACAAACTGACCGTGAAGAACCGATACCCGTTGCCTCGAATTGATGATCTATTTGACCAACTACAAGGCGCGAGTTGGTTTTCCAAGATTGATTTAAGATCAGGCTATCATCAACTAAAGGTAAAAGAGGAGGATATACCGAAGACGGCATTTCGAACCTGTTATGGGCACTATGAGTTTCTGGTGATGTCTTTTGGGTTGACCAATGCACCCGCGGCTTTCATGGATCTTATGAACCGTGTGTGTAGACCTATGTTGGATCGATCGGTTATCGTCTTCATTGATGATATACTCTTATATTTGAAGAGTGAGGAGGAGCACGCCCAACATCTATGTGAGGTGTTAGAAATTCTAAGAAAAGAAAAGTTGTATGTAAAATTTTCAAAGTGCTCGTTCTGGCTAAGAAAGGTACAAATTTAGGGGCATGTGATTAGTTCTGAAGGTGTCCTGGTGAATCCTTCTAAGATTGAAGCAATAACAAGGTGGAATGCCCCGAGAAGTCTGACGGAAGTTCGTAGCTTCTTGGGTTTGGCGGGTTATTATAGGAGGTTCATACAAGATTTCTCAAGGATAGTCGCGCGTTTAACCCAGCTAACTCGGAAAGTTGTGAAATATGAACGGGGAGAGGAGCAAGAAGAGTCCTTTAGAATCTTAAAGGAAAAGTTGACGCACGCTTCGGTGTTGACCTTACCGGAGGGTACGGAAGATTTGGTGGTGTATTCGAATGCTTCTTACCTTGGCCTCGGGTGTGCACTTATGCAACGGGGAAATGTAATTGCCTATGCCTCTACACAATTGAAGACCCATGAGGCTAAGTATCCTACTCATGATCTTGAGTTAGCTGCGATGGTTTTTGCCTTAACGATTTGGCGGCACTACCTCTATGGGGTTAAGTGTACCATTTATACTGACCACAAAAGTTTGAAATACTTCTTCGATTAGAAGGAGTTAAATATGAGACAGAGGAGATGGCTACAGCTTTTCAAGGATTATGATTGTGAAATACATTATCATCCTGGAAAAGCTAATGTGGTGGCGGATGCCCTAAATAGGAAAGGGGATTTGGCTCCTATAAAAGTGAAATCCATGAGATTGGTCGTTACATCGAGTATCCTTGATACAATCAAGAATGCTCAAGAGGAAGCTATAAAAGAAAATAACTGGAAGAAGGAACGAATCAAAGGAGGGTGAAGGACTTAGTTGATGGCGACGGCGGCTTGAAATACCGTTTCGGTCGACTATGGGTTCCGAACACATGTGAAGTGAATTTTTTTTTGCTAAACGAGGCTCATAAATCTCGTTACTCAATTCACCCGGGGGCTACTAAGATGTATCGCGATTTCAAATACGATTATTGGTGGCCCGGTATGAAACGGGATATTGTTAAATATATGAGCAAATGTATGACCTGCTTGCAAGTAAAGGCGGAGCATCAAAGGCCATATGGGAAATTGCAACCGCTTGAAATACCCGTGTGGAAGTGGGAGCACATCACTATGGATCTGCTCACTAGCTTGCCAAAACGGCAAGAAAGACGGAGGCTATATGGGTGATTGTGGATAGATTTACCAAAAGTGCCCATTTTGTGCCCATTAGCGAATCCAGTGACTCTGAAACTTTGGCAAAGATTTTCATAAAAGAGATTGTATCGATGCACGGCGTCCCGGTTTCGATAACTTCTGATAGGGATACATGTTTTACATCGCGATTCTGGCGGGAATTTTAGAGGATTATGGGTACTCGATTTCATTTCAGACAGATGGATAGAGTGAACGGGCGATTTAAACTTTCGAGGATATGTTGAGGGCCTATGTCCTAGACTACGGGGGGAGTTAGGATAAATATTTGCATTTGGTGGAATTTGCCTATACTAACAGTTACCACTCAAGCATTGGTATGGCTCCATACGAGATGTTATATGGTAGAAAGTGTCGGACCCCATTGTGTTGGGGAGAAGTGGGTCAAAGAGAAATTGCCCACAAGGAGGTTATAAAGGTCACTATAGAAAAGATTGACATAGCACGAGTTCGTTTGAAGGGTCGGGTATGTGTAGATAGTAACCACATCCCTGACGGGTTTAGTAAAATATTAATCAGTCATTAAAGTTGTGTGTTTGTAGCTAGATAGTATGTACTAGAAAAATTGAGGTTAAAAAGGGTAAATATGAAGATTTGGAAGTAGTAAAAAAGGGAGGGGCTGAATGTGTAACTTTTTATTAAAAACAAAAGAAAAGAAGATCTGGGGATAAGTCCCCAGATGTGTTCAGCGAACCAGAGAAAGAGGGAGAAAGCCAAACCAGTTCGTGAGGGTTCAATCTTCAAACTGGTTAGATTTTAGGAAGCAACTCGTTAGGGGGATACAAAATTGAGCATAAGAGGGGGTTGAGGCTGCGATTTTACCATCTAATCTCTGAGTTCTTGCATCAAGTATGTGAGTTTGATGTTAGGTGATTTTATGAGAACTCAAAGGTAGGTCAAATTGATGTTAAGGGATGTTATATAAGAACTTGTATGCCTAATTGATGCATGATTTTTCCCCTGCATGTTTATATATTTATAATTGTTAATAAGATGGTAATGGGGTTAAAAGCCATCTCATGTGAATCAAAATTGTGGATAAGTGGGAGGTTAGGTTGGATTTCTAGATCATAAGAGCTTGATTCTTATGAAATATTTGTAATTGTCCATGAAATTGATGAAAGTAGGCATCTATAATCAATGATGGGTTGAATGGGATGAAGGAATATGTCATACAAGTAAGAATATCATATATGCACTCTAGGTGTTTGAATAATGCCTAGGTAAGATTTATTAAGTTTGAGGTGCGGATTATTTCATAAATTGAAGTATTGTATTATGTGATATGAAAGTGTGTATGTGTCTATGATAAAAGTCTAGAAATGCTTAGACTTTGGTCTTCTTATATATGTAGCTTGTGCCTGAATGAAAATTGGAGTCAAGTGTGCCAACACTTGACATGGTTTCATTGTGTGCATTAGAATTGCAAGAATGTGGATATTCATGATTAACTAATAATCATGGTAATATAGGTGAAACCGGTGGAGGGTCAAGGCACCAACGTGAAAAGACTTAACTCTTTGAGGTAGCGTAAGATATGTTTAGTGACCTCATGTTAAACATGAGTGATCATACTTTATTAGTATTGCACTTGCATTGAATTGAATAGCATAGTTAATGATTCGGTAGAATATGGGTTGGAGTAACCATCCTAGAAAGCAAATAAGAGGTAGAATGAAAATTTGACCCGTTTAGGTAAAATGGAATTTGACCCGTTTGGGTAAGATGGAATTTGACCCGTTTGGGTTAGATGGAATTCGACCCGTTTGGGTAAGATGGAAACTTTCGATACTACCAAATCAAGGTAGATACCTAGTTGATAATAAAATCATGTTATAAGTATGTGCATCCAAAAGAGGTATGTTATTATGTATGCAATGGGTCAAGCGGGTTGGAACACGTTCTCTAACACTTTCCAACTTGTTATTTGATACTTAGTGCGGATAGAAATTGAAGTCCATTTTATAGAATGATTTCATGATTGTATAACATTTAAATAAGTGGTGGAGATTGAGATTTATGGGAGTTTGGCTGAAGAGGGCAGAATCTGTGATTCGTAGGCTACGAAATCAGGTCGCCTACGAATTTTGCAATTTGTCCATCAGAGTTGGTGATTCGTAGGCTACGAAATCAGGTAGCCTACGAATTTTGCAATCTGTCCATTTTAATAAAAATATGTTTTGTGCTGATTGGTTACTATTGTGCCATTAATACTAATACGTTACTAGTATTGGTCATAGGTAACTAGAATGAAGTGCAAGCGGGTCCAGGTTGAGCATTTTGGAGAATGAACCGAACACCTAAAGATGGATCGTATTAGATGGAGACAATTGTCGTCCTATTTTGATATTCAACTGTGTACTCTGATATGATATTTTTAAGATAACAAACTTATAACTTTATGAATGCTAATGGTTTTGATGGTCATGAATGGACCCGTTTTAAAAAAAATTAATCGGGGACTACTTTTTAAATAGGATAACTGATTAAAAGATGTATTTGGGTGCCACAAAAATTTATGTGACTGACGCCATCAAATATATTTAAGAAGCATTCGGTTGAAGAACCCATTGTGATATGATTCAGAAACTGGGTTGTGATGATCCAGGCTTGCAACTTTGAACCAAATACGTTTTTCTTGAAAAGTCAATCATTCGGGTAAACGGTCAATTTAAAGTCAACGGAAGATCGATTCAACCAAGTTAAGCTTCATATTAATTAAATCAACTTTGATTTAATTAATATTTATGTTATTTGATTTTATTTGTAATTTGCTCATCTAATTTGTGTTCACTAGTTAGCGGGTTAGTGAGCACAAGGGCTCTCACTATAAATAGATGCGATAACCCTCATTTGAAGAAGATGAATCTTTTAGAGTGAGTGAGCACCACTTCTAGAGAGAGTCTCTCCATGGGTTTGAGCTCAACCCATGGAGATCATGGATGTGTTCTTGAGTGTTGTAAATCATTCGACAAAATGAAATCATTCAACTTGATTATCAACATTCTTGCTGTTTATCCCGTCTCACCGTCTTTTTGAACTCGTTGTTGAACACGATTCGTGTCTGTGACGTGAAATCAGTCCTGTCAAATGGTATCAGAGAGGGTAGCAATCAATTTGTCTCACGACCAAGCTAATAAATCAGATTTGGATTTTGTTCAACTTTGTAGCTTAAGATTGGCAATTCCACTTATGAGACTTTTTTCTATTTTTTCTTCATTTTTTTAACTTTTTGATAATTTCGAGATGAATCTGATGATAGATTCATGTCGTTGGGTTCATTCGGATGTGTTTTCATGCTCCATTTTTTCAACTCAGTGAGAAAAATGAAGATCCGAGCTGAATTTTCGTAACAGTTGGGTTTTTAATGAAGTTGGGTTGTTCTTGAAGATTTTGGGTTTGATTTCGAGTTTTCGGTGTTAGAATCGGTGTCTTTAGGTGAAGTAAAGTATGATTCTCGGTGGAAAACGTGTTTTTGCTGCTGTGTTTCAAGTTTTCGGTGTCTTTGCTGCTGTGTTTCAAGTTTCCTTCAAGTGTTCATCTGATTTTTTGAAGTTTTGAAAATGGTGTATACGGTCTGGTTCAGCATGAAGATTGTCCATACGGTCTGGATTCAACTTGAAGCTTGCGTATATGGTCTTCATGCTTCTATACCGTCTGATGGCGTCTACGGTCTTGCTCCGGCGATGTCCTATCGACCTTGTTCCAAACGGTCTTGAAGTGGCTTATACGGTCTTGATTAAGACCGTAAAGAACTAATCCAGACGGTGTATCATCATTCTTTATGGTCTTGAGTCCAAACGCTCTTGATTCAAACAATATAGTCTTGATTTTGGGTTCTTGTTCGGATCGTTTTCAAAGGATTTTAATCGTCCCGGATGATAGTGGATCGATTTGGGACTCAACGAGCTAAAATTTATCAAAATGGTCGAGTATTATGAAAGATATGTAGCTTACATGCTTTTCCGATGACGTGTTACTGATTTCCGGCGTGTATTAGGGTTTTCATGGGTTTTTCGTCGTTTTTAGGAGATGACACACTAATAGCGTGTGTGCGTTCATTGGGTAACATGTAATGTTTATCTCTCCTTTTTCGGGTTCCTTGGTCAAACCCTAACGTGTTGTCATCGTTTGATTCGCTGGAAGAGCAAAGGTGTGGGACCCAACTTAAGAAATATAGCCATTAAAGGCTTCGTGATGTCTGGCTGTGATTGGGCGAGAGTCCTTTGACGAAAATCACATTTTATGTATATTGGATTGATCAAATCTCATCCTTGGATCATTTTTGATGCCCAATCCTAATTGGCCCTAGCCTTTTGACAAGGATTGTGTTTCTTTTTGAAGATTTAACTAGATTAAGGATTTTTCAGCATTTTTCTTTAAATGCGAGTTTTTCTTATTAGTCTTAAACGATATTAAGGAGATAACGCCACTAACAGAATTTTTGAAATTTCGTTGGTCATGGATTTATTCTATTTATTTTATTTTGGTTCTCGTTTATTAACGTCACGCGTACGTTAGCTATCGACTATTGACGGGTTAGCTAAAATATCCGGTTAATTATGCAGCTTTTTTCGTTATGTCACACGGTTTTATTTTTAGCTGATGGAGCGCAAAAGTCATCTAACCCGATTAACTGGAATCTCGGTTAAATATTGGAGTTGTTCGTTAAATCTCTTGAGGGCCATATCTTGAAGGAAAATTGATGGATTTTCTTAGATTTTTTCAAGATTGAGCCGTTTTCACTGGTATTTTTCGAGAAGCATCATGGAATATTTGAAAAAATGACAAATACACCAAGAAACTATGGTCAAGGGATCGGGTATATACGCGGGACTAAAAGTTCCAAGACTGTCTTTGTAAAAAGTAGCAGTCAAAATGACTCACAACTGGACAACAATGCCAAAAACAAAAATCTAGTTTCTAAAATTTTGATTCAACATCAGTCTAATCCTGATGACTCTATCAAATCTAAATCTGAGTCAACCAGTTCCTGAAGTCAAAACCTTGAATTTTTTTAGAGAAAATACTATATACAAACACTGCATGTGTACTGATATGGTGAAACTGATTGGAAAGCATTACAGCATGAAAAGTATATACCCTGCAAACACTAACACCTCTTTGAGTATTTCTTCCAAGTCTGTAAAAATCAAAAGAAAGAAATAATTTATAGAAACAATAAACAAAAAGCCCAAAAGCAAATGGGTTCCAAAAACCAGATAAAATCTATTTTTTGAAAGTTGAACAGACATTCTTTAGAATTTCTAAGACACATCTGTATCAACAAAAGAACTCTCACCCTAGTACCTCTCAAGGGGGAGCCTCTTTGTTTGTTTTTTTTTTCTTTTTCCTTTTTTTCTCTCTTCTTCTTATTTATTTAAATAAATGAATGTTCTAAAAAGACATGCGTTGCTCTCAGAATCCCTCTTTAAAATGTTGACTTTCTCTTCCCTCCTGAAAAGCAATGATACCCATCAAATCACATTTTTTAAATAACAATGGGCATATCGAGAAGAAAATCTTTGTGAGTTAAGGCACCGGAAAGAGGTAATAATAACTCTAAATAGGAGAATGATGAAAATACGATTTCTAAATAGGAGAACGATGAAAATAAGAGTTAATTCCCTCTCACAAACCTTCTCAACCACCTTCACTAGGAGTCTAAATAGCCAATAAAGCCCAAAAGTCTTACTGATAAATCTTCAGATCTTTGTACTCTTCCCGGTTTCAAATAGACGAATGTCTTTTTCATAATCTACTCATCCTAATCTCTATCCAAACAAATCTTCATCTAAAAATGGATCTTCATGGAAAGACAAGCCTTTCAAATTCCACTCCACCTCACCCATAATCTTTGTCTTCACACATCCAACCACCATAAATCGTTCACCAGAATGCTGAGGTTCCTACAAACATGCACCATTGGTTTTGACCTCACCCAAAACACTCCCATCAGATATGAATTTCTAAGGGGATTCTAGGTCAATGCTAGGTCTGACGCAAACTCACATGGGTGTCCAATCAGATCATCTTTCATTTGAAGTCACTGAAGAGTCCATCGGCTTAGCCCTCAACTTAAATGACAAAAATGGGGTCACTCACTTCAACAGGACCCAATTCATTGAAACATTCACTGACATTGGGTATGCTGGAGAATTCTTGGAAGAACAAGCCAGCAGATTCCATCTTCCCCCTATCTGGCAATACTTCTTCTCATAAATCCAACTTTGCTTCTCCTCTCACGTCAATAACCATCATCTTGTTGACCATGACACCCAAATGGTGATGCATGCTCTGATTCAGAGATTAAACATGAATTTCTCTCACTATCTGCTATAGAACATGAAAAATAACTACTACATTCCTATAGAAGAGAGAGTAATTATGCATCCCCAATTTGTGATAAGAATGATATGCCAGGCCAAACAGTAGCAGGGAATCCCTCGTGTTTTTGACACTCAACTCCTACCCTCTCAAAGACGTCTTGGCCTTCATCTCACTGGTGTTCCAAATAACGAAATAGAGGAAGAAGAAGAAGAGGGCTTGAGACCTATCTCTCAGAACCACATCCCTCTTCAACTCGAAGCCAGAGCACATCCACCTGTACCCACCAGAATAATCAAACCGTGTACTTGTAGAACTGCATGCATCCACTTAAACTTAATGTCTAAATAGTTCTATACTTGGTGTTTTAATTTTGTAAAATTGTTGAAATATGGAATCTTCTGGGGATTATCAAGAAAAAACTCAGAGTATGTTGTTTTAGGACATCCTAGCCAAAAATCAAATAATTTCTGTACACTTTTCTTATGTTTTTTCTTTCTGAAAAACCAGTCTTACATAACAACTCCGGAAATTCTGAAGTAGTTCTGTACAGAAGCTACAATAACATTTTGAACTGAAAAGAAAATATTTTGTCACATACACACAAAAAAAGGGCTTTTGAAGGGGGGGGGGGGGGGGAGAAGAAGAAGGATGAAAAAGGAACAATAATCTCTCGTGAGAAAGTCATCTAAAAAAAGTTAAGGATCAAAACTGATGTCACACCAAGATCACTAATAATCCTAAACTTTAATGAGGATGATAAAACTCCTAATGAAAAGGAATGGTAACTTTTTCGGTTACAAAGAAATCATTGATCCAACGGATATCCATTTCACCACCCAATTTATCCAGTCAGTGAAAAAGAGCCGTTAAAACCCTAAAATCTCTCGCCAACTATAAGATCCTCACTCATTATCCAAATTATACACTATTCCTAAACCATTATCTTCACAAAGCAGAGTATCCCCTCATACAATGGCCTCACCCTCTCAAGCCTCCCCATTCAAAACCTTCAACATCGAACCCAACAATGTGTGTGCTAACCTAAACTCATCGGCGTACTCTGACGACGTACAAATAATCATTGAAGCCCTAAGATTTTCACCACTCAGGATAGCTCTCACAGAAGATGAAGAAGTTACCAAACAGATTCTTATGAATGTTCGGTCAACTATCAAGGTAAAAACAGAGATCATGAATGGCAACAAAGCAGAAAGGATTAAGGCACTCATTCAGAATGAAGATCGATCTATCACAACTCTATAGTTTTCAGATGAAGATTTCAGACAGGTTGTCGATCTCAAATAAGATAGAAATTCTTAAGATCATCAATTCTCTGAACAAAGGCACAAGCTTTACCACTATCTCAGGAATAAACATCAATCATCTAGAGAGAAAGTGGAAGCTAATGATGCACACCCTCATCTACATCCTGACTGCAAAAGTTGGATCATCAGATCAAGCAAGTGAGTCCATATACTCCATAATGATCGCTTAAATTCTAAACAAAAGGGTGGATTATAGAGCAATACTCTAGAAGAATCTCATTAAAAGAATTGAATAGAAGCAAAAGGAAAAGAAAGAAATAGCTCATATTTTATTCATCAGATTTCTCTCTTTACTTATTTTTAGGAAGACATAAGAAAAATCAATATTTCTAACAGGAGTTAAACATGACTCCACCATTCCGAAAATACTGAAGAAATTTGAAACAGGTACAACTCACTCCATACTTTCTGTACCTTCTTCCTTGCTGTCAAATATACCAGAAAGATCCCCATTCTTCATGAAATACAAACTAGAAATAGAATCCTAGGAGCAGAAGCCATATGAACCATAACAACCAATCCACAAACACAGCCCACAAGAATCCCATTTTTCTAAATTAGTTAATTTGAAAAGAAACTCACCAAAATCTCCCACATCCAATTTCTCCGCCCCCGCTTACAAAGACTTCAACCTTAGTCCACCAAACTCACCACCTCACATCTATATCCCTGAAATAGCCACCAAGCCCAGCTTGTTTGGTGAATCTAAAAGTCATCACCAAGCACTAACAAGTGGAGACTCAATGAATCAAGGAAACTTGGAAAGAATTCACAAGGATTGGTTCCCTATGGATTCGACACGTGGATCTTTAGAAAATAACATTCACACAATACACGAGTCTGATTCCTCTGAGGAGAAGACAATAAATGTTGAAGACCTGGGAACACCAGATATTTCTGGTTCCCTAGGCACTAATAAAACTCTTAATAGAGTGTTTTTAGTAAAACGGTAGGATATGTGTTATCCATCGTTGTGTTAGAAAGAGAAAGATCATCTGTTGATCCCTCTCTAAAATTTTCTGAACACTCTACTCAAATTTGATCTCTCAAACTTTTCTCAGTCAATTAGAGGGAAAATCTCTAATTTTAAAAGAGATCAGAGAATTACCCTTCATGAGTTAGGAAAGCTCAATTCTTCAAACTCTGAAAATATTAAGATGGCAGAGGGAGAAACAGCTCAAAACACTGATCAAATAACAACTTTATTGGATGTGCTGAAGACTTGGAAAGAAGAACTTAGAAAAGAGACTAACCAGATATCAGAAGAAATCAATAGAAGTCTCCAAAAGTTGCCATCTGTAGAGACAAGTGCTGATGAATCTATGATCAAGAACCTGTCTACAGAACTAATAGACAAGAAAAGGATTCTAGAGGAAATGCGTAGAAGCCAAATAAAGGAAGCTCATGAGATAACAAAGCTTGTCAGAAGCAACCTGACAAGAAATCAAATGACTTCTATAAATATGGACATCAAACATACCTTCCAAGAAGATAAGATGAGCGAAATTGAAAGAGAATGGAAACAAATAATAAAAGGCACATGTGAGAAAAGGAAACAAATCACAATCTCTGTTCAACCATCATCAAAGAAGATGAAAGTTCAAAGTGAGGACTTAGATGAACAGGAAGAGGAGGAAGAAAAACTCAAAAAGATTCAAACCCCACCTCAAACTTCAGAAGGTATGCATCCTCCTCCCCCTCCTCCTCCTCCCACTCAATCACCATAAAAAACAGTTGAGAAAATAAATCCCTCTCAACCCCTCACCTCTGAAGTAACAAAGAAAACTTCATGTAGGATCGAAATCTGGTTACAGAGTCTAACCAATTACAAGGTTTTACTTAGAATTAACCAGGGGGAAACAAGTAAAATGGCATGAAATCGAATACAAACCAACTATAACACTGATATGAATAAAATTGGGCACTATATTATAACTTGATGATTCGAAGTATATATGTGATTGATTTACACACACTTGAAATAAGCAGATTACAAGTGTCTATTTATAGTGCCTTAAGGAATCAAGGAGAGCCCTTGATTCCTCTAACGATCATCTAGACCATCGAGTAAAGATACATGAACTAGAATAATATTAAACTAGTCTAGAAGATAAAGATACATGAACTAGAATAATATTAAACTAGTCTAGAAGATAAAGTGTTAGCTTCATGTTAGGAAAATAACGGGAAAAACTAGATCAAAACTGTCAGAGATAAGTGGAGCTGGTTAAGTTGCTACCCAAGATAACTCGCCTTACCGAGGTAACTTGAGTTATCTCAGGCACATCCATTGTCCGAGATAAACTGTGCTTCCGAGATAAAAAGCCTTCCGAGATAACTAGAAGTTATCTCGGGCAGTTTATTCTTCCAAGATAACTTATCTCGGGTCTTCTATTCCTTCCTATATAACTTATCTTTAGCTGATTAGCATCATTTCTTCAGGAGAAATTATTCCTTACAATCTCTCCCTAAGATGATGCTTCTATAATCTTTCGAATAACTTACTAAATGTACAAAAACGGTCTAAAATTTTCTTGAACAAACAATTGAAATCTTCAACAAAGCTGATTTCTTCTACTGACTTCTATCCATATCAAATCTGAACAGTCTGTTTGTGAGCATACAATCCAGTATTGTCTTTTGATCATTGAAGTTCCATTCAGCTGGATTTATCTCTCTGTGTCTTGTGAATGATCCATCAGCTCGATATACTATGTAACGATTAGTAGCTGGATCTTATTCTACATGAGTGACAAGACAGTGAGTTTTGATCGATTCAGCAGATGAAGTTTCCCTTGTTGTTTCAAAATACATCCTTATCTCCAGCATCAAGGATTTCTCTTGAGCACTTAGTCTTTTGCCATCACCAGCCATATTTCTCACATCACCAAGCTCTAAATTAGATAAATTTGTAAGAGCTTCATTGCTGCTGAGTCTTAGAACTTCATTGGTGTTTGTGGTGAACAGGTAGGCATTTGTGTCTTTATCAAATTTCCAGGAGAGAATTCTTCTTCTTTCAGCATGCAGATCTTCAATTTCTTTCTCGTCTGAAGATGATTTACAAGTGGAGGAAACGACTTGAGATCTTTTTGTTTTTGCCATTGTTTTCTTTCTCCTTGAAGTACCTGTTGTTGGTTCTGGTGGGTTCACAAGATTGGTAGGTTCATTGGGTGTTAAGGATTGTTGTGTAGAAGGTGGTTGTGTGATGGGGTGAGCTGATTTTTGGATTGAAGGAGGTTGAGATGATTCTTTTGTAGGTTTTAGTGTGGGTTTGGTGAGAGGTTCAATTGGTGTGAAATGGTCGGCTCTAAATTTAGGTGGAATCGGTTTGATTGGTTTGGACTTTTTGGTGGGTGGCTTTCTGGTTTGAGGTCTGCTGGCCCTGGGTGGGTTTCTTTTGGTAGGAATGGTAGAGACTTGTGTAGT
>JBCNJP010009177.1:0-10923 GCA_039602395.1 Deinandra increscens subsp. villosa
TAGTCCTAGCCTAGTGTAGGATGACATTACTATTCTAACCACAACAAAGTCAGTATAATTTATGACTATTTATCACTTACTTTCAATAAACTAGTTGGACATCCTGATTAATGCTTTCATTTCCTGAGTGTAAACACTACCGCTGCAGCTTCAAGTCTTGGAATTTCTAACGTTAACGTTCGTTATCTAAGGCCGTTTCATTTAGAAAATTTCTCAAAAATCGTCTAACCATAACGTTCATTCTTCTAAGGCAGTCATAATCTAAAGGATTCGCAATCCTAACTAACGGCCTATCAAGCAATTCGTAAAACCAATTCGATAGAACTCATAATAGCGTTAAAGTCATAACACGTATTCAAGCAACCTATTTATCGAGAAATGTACCTGAGGTCACATCAGGTCCTTCGATAGTAGTTAGAGTATAAACTTTGCCTTTGGCTCCTGACAGCTGGAACTGATCTCAATGGCATCGGGTTTCTCACTATCTTAGGGCAATTTGCTTTAACATGCCCCGGGCTCCCACACTCGTAACATTTCTTAGCTTCCGGACAACTGTTAGAGTAATGTCCTTCCTTTCCACACCTATAGCAACTCGTTGGTTTTACCCAACACTCTCCATGATGATACTTGTCACAGTTACGACACTTAGGCTTGTCGCCTTTTGAATCTTTCTTCTTCTTGTGAAAATCTCGGTCGTTCCTTTTTGAACTTTCTCCAGTCTCAGATATCTTCCTTTTAACTTCTCCCGGTCTCCCGTTGTCGCCATATTCTTCTTCGTAAACCATAGCACTGATGTCGATTGCTTCCTGGTACGTCTTTGGAACATGAGGCCTAACTATCTTCCTTACAGCAGCAGGAAGGGCCTGAACGTATCTCTTCACTTTTTCTTCCTCGGGTGTCACCAACCTTGGCACTAACCTTGCCATCTCGTCAAACTTGCTTGTGAACTCTTGATGAGTCATAGTACCTGCTTCTAACTTTAGAAAGTTAATCTCGATCCTTTCCAACTCGTGTCTCGGACAAAACTTGTTCATCACTAGCGTCTTTAAGATCATTCCACCTCATAGCAGCAACAGCTTGCTCGTCTCGGGATTGTAGAATCGAGTCCCACCAAAATAATGCTTCTCCTTTGAAGGAATGGGCTGCGTACTTCACCGCTTGATCAGGACGACACTCACTAATACCTATCACAGCTTCCATCTCTCGAATCCAACGAACAGTCGAACCTGCATCTCTCTGCCCTTCAAATGTCGGAGGCCTACATCCACTAAACGATTTGAAAGAACATCCGTGATTGGCATTTCCCGCACCTTCAGCAGCATCACCATTGGCTCCTCCGGCTCCAGCTCCGTTTGCACCTCCACCAGCAGCTCCATAAAGTTGAGCGATCAAATTAGGCAACGCCGCCTGAAACATTTGATTCACCTCTGCCGCCATAGCTTCCCTTTGCTCGTTCGTAAAGACGTTAGCTCTCGCGTTATTCTCTCGTTCGGGATTCGCACGCGCACGCCTTCCTGTACCGGTTGCTCTACCGGCACCCCTACCTCTACCACGTCCGCCTCTTATCATCATCATCCTACATTCCAGGTGAATGACATTTCAGAATTTATGTGACGTAAAGTCCTTGAACTTTTGAATACATGATAACCAGATAAGTACCGGTACCAAAGCAATTATATAGTTATGATGTGTTCAAAAACCCAGTTACTTATATCACAATCCTTCTAAATGTCCATTCTTCTCTTTATCCTTCTACCGGTAACTCTAAGTTAAAACCGGTTCTTCAAGTCATCTCGCTCCCTAATTATACCGTCTCATAATTTCTCTGCACTTGGACATACAATAGTTAGGACCTAGGGTTTGTTTATGTGGCTAATACCAAATTGCAGTAGCTAATTGCAATCCGGTCTTTTCCACACTTCACATACTCTAGATGCTACTTACTATGTCCCTAATGCATTCTCGTTTCTACGGGCACAAGCTATCCTGGCTGGCATCTATATTCCTTATCTCATCCTACTTTGTCTTTCCAGAGTCCTAGTTTAAGTCTAGATACTGCATTAGTACCTAAATCTCTTAAACCAAGGCTCTGATACCAACTTGTGACGCCCACTCCCAGACTTGGCTCTAGAAGGGGTCACGAATCGGATTTACTCATGAACACAAGGTATCAACAGAGATTACTAAGCAGCGGAAATTTTAAACTTTTATTTATTTGCCAAGTACTACAAAGTAAGAGATAATTTACATAAGGAAATACTAACTATCATTACGTTTTATTGCTATAACTATGCCAGCTTGCCAACACCCTCCTTCCGTCCGATAGCTTGCCCGTCTAATCCCTTATCACCAGGGCCTTCTCATAACTAGTCGAAGCCTCACCCTGACCTGACATACATACATTTTTGGAAAAGGTCAGCTTACGCTGGTGAGTTCTATATTTTAAAAGCTTTACCTCGGCGTGAGGTTTAAAACCCTTGGACCTGCAAGATCCCTTTTTCACAGACATTTATCAAGTATAATATATATATCACAATTATAAAACACATAATATTCCTTAACAGGAAACACCCCCTATAAAACCATTTATCCCGCTATCCCTTCCTACAACCCCAACATTTATTACCAGTGTAAACCCTGCTAATGTATAAGCAGAGAAACCATCCTTGCCGACTGCCGAGTTTACCCCTTTAGGGTATTCCCTATAACGGTCAGTCGCTCTCGCTTTCCCTTATTTGCTAACTGCCGAGTTTACCCTTCTAGGGCATTCCCTGTAACGGACAGTTGCACCGCCTTCCCCTATTTGCTTACTGCCGAGTTTACCCTTCTAGAGCATTCCCTATAACGGACAGTAGCTTTTTCCCTTTTCTATTTGTAGTGGTCTCTAATCCCATTGAGCAACACTACCTCCTAACTCTCCTCTGTACGACTACCCGCCCCTAGTTAAATACCCAAGTGACTTAAGATTATTAGTAAACAGTGATAAGGTCTTCATATACTGCAACAAGTGGACATCCCCCAATTTACCGTTGGTGTATGTATACAGGGCGTATCCTCCACACTTCTGATATACCGGGTAACTAATATTATTATGTTTATATATAGGAAGTACCAGCGGCGTATCCACCACATAATAATAAAGCGAATGTATCACATGTTCTCATATAATCATACATATTCACTATAACGTTTACTAATAAATCCCTTTATCACTTGACTATTTAATTTCGAAGCAAATATAACACATATCATATCACAGTCATTATATTTACGTTATAACACGTACAAATGATTTAATATCATTTCATAACATATCATATATATATTTATCTATATATATATGTATTATCTAAAAGCCTTTCTAACAGTTTATCAATTCATGATATTCCACGTATATGCATTGTGATGTATTTCCATAACAATTCACGTATCCATATCAGTTTAACTACAATTCAACAGTCTATCATTTTAGGGCCATTCGTATATAAGCATTTTAATGCAATCCCATAACAGTCCACGTATAATCATACTAACACATTTCAATAACAATTCTAACAGATATCTTTATAATAGTCTATCCACTTATGACAATTCAGCACCTTAGTCATATCCATAGCCATTATATAATCTTACTCAAAGGTATCATTCAACAGTAGTTAACTACTCCATATACAGTTCAGATCAGGCAACATTTCAGTTATAAATCATTTAGATGCATATTATCATAACATTTGTATGTATATCAGCCCGAAAACATTTAAAACATTTAAAACATTTAAAACATTTAAGAGTGGGCTCATAGAACTCACCTTATTTCTTTAACTCGGTTACTTGGACAGAACTTCCGCAACGATTCCCAATTTAACCTAATTTGCGTATCGTATGGCGTTAACGCAAGGTTTTATACAATAAACACTTCCTATGTTTATTTTAACATCTTATTATCTTAATAATATTCAATTATTAAGTTTATCCTTTTAAAGGTCAAAATGACCAAAATGCCCTTTAGGCAGTTATCCTTTTCTTTTAATTGATAATATGAAGACGCGCATTCCTATAAGTAAACGCTCACTCCGGGATCGCCCAGTGTTGGGATGCCATTGCCCAGATGGGATGGCGACACCCCCGCTTTTGCCAGAAACCCCAGAGTACAGGCGCTTACCCTTCCGGTCCGCACGAACTTCTAAATATCCGATTAACTCGGTATCTTTAATACTTTATTATTTCTCCATTTTAAACCCATATATGTTTATTATATATATAAACATGTTACCATACCAAAATTCAAGTCCCCATACCCTCCGGATTATTTTATATTAAATAACCTTATTCCGAAACCCTAATTTCATAAAATTCCCATTTTATTGTCAAAACTCATTTTTATTCAAAACCGTCTTAGGGTATTATTCATTATACCATTTTATAATATCCTTTAAAATGGCAAAGCTTAATTCAAAACCGTTTACTCGATTTGGGCAGAATAACGACACGAAAACCCTAATTTTTGACCCGTTTACAAAATCCATACCAAACCATTACCAAGTCTGAAAAAAACTTAGGGCTTTCTTATATAACATCATTTTAAGAGTACCTACAAAAATTCAGAGCCTAACTCCCACCCGATCACCCGAATTTGATGATTTATATCCAAGAACCCTAATTTTAACCTAGATTTAGAACTCGATCATAACAACAATATTAACTGAAATTGATATGAGGGCTATTGTAGATCATACCTAAAGTATGTAGGACTGCAGAAGATGGCCTCCTAATTCCTCCTGGTTTGCTCGATTTTCGCAGAATAAGTTTCGTGGACGAGGTTAGGGTTTATGTGAGATAAATCTCGTAAATTGGCGAGTGTTTCTGTGGAATCGATGCTTCTATTTATACGTACAGGGTGCGCACAGGAGTCCTACACGTGCCTATGTGAGCAATCGACGAAAAACGACGCGTAGGTGGTTCAAACGTAGGCTGCACGGCCGAACGTGGCGTTTTTCTGCGACTGGGCGGGCCGCGTATCGCACCGGACCAAGGAGGATCCCGGCGATACGCCTGGAATCTTTGCCAGAATGACAGTTTTAGTCCCTCTATGTTTTATTTACAATTCAGCCCCCAAACTTCTACCAAACTGTCATTTTATGTACCGAACTATTATAAAATATGTTAAATAAAGTTTCTAAGGCTCAGGACACTCTCGATGATATACGTATACGTACGTATATATTTTTATATATATTTATATATATTTTTCAATATTTACACATTTGGCCCCTCAAACTTTATAATACTTATTATTTTATGTACCGAATCACTTTAGGATATTATTATAATATATTATAAGCCTCGGGGTACTTATAAAAGTTACAGATACGTATAATATCCGTAAGTATTCATAACTTTAAATAAATTACACTTTTAGCCCTTTAACTTTTATCTTATGCATATTAAACCCTAATCTTTTGATGTAACTATCATTTTACATCTTACAACCTTCCTAAACATGTTTCTAACATTCTTGAAGGTTCGGGTCATATATAATAATGTATATACATATATATATTTGTGTATTTCCATAATTTACACTTTCTATCCTTCCATTTTCTTGTTAATTATTTAAGCATGCATTTTTCACATGTATAACTATTCAAACACGTATTTCCACGTATATATCCATCAAATGAATATTTCCCATGTATTCACACAATTAGACATATATCTATACATGATTTCAATATCGTGTAACCGTGTAAACCTATTTTCTCCCGGTTATCATTTATTTCCATCATATAAACGTTTAGCTACGTTTTTCATGTTAACATCATATATATCAATTATCCTTGATATAAAACACGTATAATTTCATTTCCTTAATTCATTTTACCAATCAACACGTGTATTATTCACGCAACATTATCTTTTATCGATTTATTACCCGGTAATGGGTAAACATGCATTCTTCAAACGTTTTAACACGTTTAGCTACCTAATACATATATCACATGTATTTATCATAGTAGCTACGTATTCTATCAAATTTTGGGATGTTACAGATTATTCCATATTGGTTGCACCTTTCGCAGTAGCAACAGCAGAAGCCTTCAGGGCAGAAGCACCACCAACCTGCTACGCAGAAACAGGCTAACATTTGAAGAGGGGATTCAACTGCTGAAGGTTAGTATTATTATAAGACCCTTAAAGTGGTAGACTTTATCCATTTACGGATGAAGAGGTTTATTTGGGTTATGTTTTACCTTCAAAGGCTTCAACACAATGTATTGATGAAATCAGAATATTAAGTTAAAAGAGGGACATGACAATAATAATCAAAAATGTTTTTTTAATAAATAGTTCAGCACAACTTTGCTGAATGTTTTTATTTAAGTAAAGATCAACATTATTTTAGTAAATAACATTAATCAAACTAATTATGTATAAAAATTAAAACCTATAGAAAAGAAGTTTTTGGGTCAATTTGATCTGAGTTATATATGTGACTTGGCTACTGTTATTAAAGCAAGTGCTGTTGTTAATCATCGAGCTGCTACTAAATATAACTCAGTCCCATAATAAATTTAAAATGATACCTAATCTGAATAGTTATAGAGCTGTTACATGATACTATTATTCAGTTTTTGAGTTAATTGCAGGCTGCAAAATTGAGTCTGCTTGTCTGGAAACTCGATATGTTGTTGCTGTTCATCGAATCAGGGAAGCTAAAAGGCCACAAAATCCTAGTGAACAAGTTTCTTGGTCTGGAAATGAAATGGCTTCAGTATTAAAAGAAGGGGACTCACTTGCATTTGAGCTCCCGATAGCTTGTAAGTATTAATGGTCTTCACTAATGCTTTTGTCAATAACAGTTTTTTACCATCTTTTTGGTTTAAATGGTTGATTTGCAGCCATGTGCTGGAAAAATGGATAGTTTGGAAACGAGTCAAAACGGGTTGGTTTAAATGGTTGATTTGCAGCAATTTCACTAACTTCTTGTTGAATGGTATACAAAAGATAATCGATGACATGGTGCAAGTCATGAGGAGACGACCTAGGGTTGGTTTAGCTGCTCCCCAAATTGGCCTTCCTCTAAAAGTCAGTTTCTATTTTATTCTTTTTATTTCTTTTTAAAATAATTTATCATGAATTTCTTGTTTATCAATCAAAATCCATAGGTTTCAAGATTTTGAATGAACATTTGAAATCTTAAAACCTACATTTGAGTTGAAATTAATCACCAAGTTGATGGAAAATGTCGATTAATTTGGCCCTTGTTGATTCACTAGTAGATTATTGTTGTGGACACTAAAGAATACAAAGCTCAAGCACCGAAGGAAGAGAATAAGGCACAAGACATACGGCCTTTTCATCTTTCGGTATGTCAAATTATAAATCCATCTTCAAAATAGAGTGACCTCATTTTTTAGCCTTGTGAATGTTAAGCTTTTGAATTAGATTCTTGAAAATGCAGGTTATTTTGAACCCGAAATTAACGAAGAAGAGCAACAAATCAGCATAGTAAGGAACTAGATGTATGATTACATAGTAAAGGAACTCCCAAACTTCTTAGTTATTTAGAATATAGTTTGTTAAAATATTTGAATAGTTGTATACAATGAATTGTTTTGATATATTAATGAAATGCATTATTTTGCTATAAGTATATTTTATATTTTATATTTTATATTATCAGGTAAACTGTCATTTAATGTAGAAACTAGTGATTCTATTAAAGGAAGTTTTTATTATTTTTTTTAAATCCATGACGCGCAAAAATGCGTGTCATAAGCAGATTTATGACGGGGCCTTCCTTGACGCGCATTTTATGACACGCATTGAGCGTCATCGTTCGCGTGTCAAGAAAGGGATGACGCGCATTTTGCGTGTCAAGAAGCTTCTTGACCCTACCTTCTTTGACGCGCATTTGCGCGTCATCTGGGCCCTTTCTTGACGCGCAAAAAGCGTCAAGAAATCCCTTTTTTGTAGTAGTGAAACCCGCTTTCGTTATCTTTTGCAGATCAACGGCATACAAAAGTTACCCGTTGAGTAACTTTCAGTTGATCATTTTTTCATTTGTTTATTTTTGTAGTCTGTTTTTCTTTTTCTTATTCACAAAATCCAAAAATAGAGGTTTGTATTTTAGGGGGAGAACATCAGAAAATATAAAAAAATTGGAAAAATGCAAAAAGCATAAAAAAATGGAAAAATCAAAAACTTGAGAAATTGATCCGACCAAGCGAGAAATGATATTACATCGGCATGTGTTATCAACCACGGATAAAGTAAAAATTAAGAGTTGTAGGTACTTGTTTGATTAGTTAAATGCGTAAGGACAAATATGATATATGCTAGTATGATATAAATATAAAAATTTGCTTGATTAAATGTAAGGCACATCATGACGAATGCTGTGTGATCTTGGCATTGAATGAAATGAAAAAGGCAAAAATAGAATAAGAGATGTTCTGGTGTATGCATGCTTTTATTTTGCAAAGATTTAAACTTGTTTGATTTTCTTTATTTTGTCAAACGACCGGCCTTTCTCTGCGTATCGAAAGATTGACCTGATTGGTGTTCGTTTAACGTTCTGCTTTATTTTCTTTGGTGTTTCGTATAACTCATCGGACTTTCTCTGCGTGTGCGGGATCACCGACCTGATTGTTGTTGGGTTATACAATTTCTGTTTTATTTTCTATTTTTTTATTTTCCTAAACAATTGGACTTTCTCTGCGTGCCTACCGGCCGACCTGATTGTTGTTTGTTTAGGGTTCTGCTTTATTTTTGCATGAAACACCTTGGACGATAAATCTCGGTGGAAATCAAATTCTATGGAAAATACAAAAATAATAAGAATAAGCCAGATTATCGGTATTTCTGATTGTGTGGGCTGTCATATTATCAATGCATGCTAAATATACCTTAACATATCAGAAAGCTCTAAAAATTGATCTGTCCAAGCTGAAATAAACTGAAAAGTTGTATTTGCTGCCAACTTAACTTGCATGCTGATTAAAAATGAAATTGAAGTGTGTTTGATGCACATTAGCTGATATGATCTCACGTCTGGATCTTTCTCACAAAAATATTTAAGTTATGTTAGTTTTAATTCAGTAATTTTCATTTCATTTCTGTTTGGTTTTCTGTTTGAATATTTGAAAATCCAAAAAGATTTTAGGTGTGTTTTAGCATCATTTTGTAAATATCCAAAAAGATTTTTGGTGTGTTTGAAAATTTACAAAAATCAAAAAGATTTTGATTCTACTTTATTTTTGATCAACCATTAGTGAAAAATTCAAAATTATGCCGGAGACAACCAAACTGACTTGTTTTCAGAAATTTCATCAGTAAATTGAACGAAGTTTGAGGAACATTGATAATTTTTAAAACTTTCAAGGTTCAATTTGAAGATTCATCAATTAAGGGGTTTATTTTGAAAAAAATTTGATATCTCCAAACCTGGAGTTCGGACGACCGAACGTGAATTTGGAGGTCCGAAGTTCATCATCGGACAAGGTTTGGAGATGGCCGAGTGTGAAGTTCGATGTAACTGTTAGCCCGAACTTGGAGTTCGGAGGACGTTCGGAGGCCTGAACGTCATGGCCTATAAATTCGCCAATCTTGGAGTTCGGAGGTCATTAGTTATGTTTTCTCCGAACTTGCACTGAACGGCTGCCAAAATTTTCAACTTTCTAATTAGCTCATTATTGACGGATTTGAGACTGATTCTAGGTAGCTATCATGATTCCGAGTACACTGATTGTCTTTAGATTAGGTTTTAATCTGTTGTTTGTGGTTTTTCTGTTCGAAAACTTGTCCGGTTTGTAATCAGTTCTTAGATCTGGAAATTAACCATCTAAACCGTGTTTTTATCAATTAAAAGAGGTTCCTATGGGCGTATAATCAAAAACCGACCGTGGGTGTTGACTTTGTTGGTCCAGAATCAACAACTAATCACGATATTTTAATCACAAACGAGTGCGGAATCCTCGTTTATGATTGATTCAAGATAGAGAAGAGAAGAAACACGAAGAATACGATGATTAAACGTCAAAACTTGAACTTTGCACACAAGATGAACTTGTCGGGTACAAAATAGTAAATCGTAAACTGATCTATCTCTCTAGTTTATGATTACGACCGTAAACTCAAGGAGGCTCCTCTTTCTAGTCGTAAACCAGCAACCCTCAATGAGGAGGTCTTTAGGGGTTTATATAGGCATCACAATGGGTTTACTATTGGACTCTTAAACCCTAATCATAAACCCAAGCCCATGCCCATATCCAATAGTAAATTAGCCTAAACATAATAATAAAACTAGCCTACTAATCTAATGAAACCCACTAAGCCCAGCCCAAACTATTTAATATTACAAGCCTCATAATCTAGCCTCTACAATCTTCCCCTAGGCTTGTGATATTAAATGCCTTTGATCTTTGAAAATCTTCTTCTTGACTGGCTGGCAAAGATGCTGATGATGATTCTTTCCGCGGAAATCTTCATTGGGTTTTAACGGGCACTTGGGACTTCCTCTTGATCAGCATCAGCTTGAACTTCTTGAAATGAACAAGTTAATGAGATGGAGGATTCTCATTGACTTGCTTCTCATGAATGAATTGGTTCTTGCTGAATCTTCGGTAACTGTCTTGAAAATTCAAAATTAGAGGGTTAAAATTTTGAAAACCCCTAACTTTGAAGAATTTGATTGTTGAACTTGGATCTTCATGATCTCTGACTGCTCTCTGCATCACTTTCTTCAACGAGACTTGAAGTCTTCTGCTTCCCCTAAGCTTGTGAACATCTTCTTTGATAATCTTTTAGAAGCTTGTAAAGAAGCCAACAACTTCCCCTGAACACTTGCTTATTCAGATGGTAGTCTTGTCCGGCTGGTTCTTTAACTTTGAGCAGCAACAGCAGCATCTTTCTATCATCAAC
>JBCNJP010009179.1:0-14778 GCA_039602395.1 Deinandra increscens subsp. villosa
TGCCCACTAAAAAATATTTGTTACGACAATTGTTTTTTGCTTGCATGATATGACTAACTAGCTAGATTATAATAGACCTCAACTAGCTAGATTATAATAGATAATCTTATAGATAATCTTTTTAGTTATTACTGTGGATGAAAAAATCTGTAGGTTAGGTGGGTTGGCTAACTGGTGAAAACATTTGAAATTTTAGGATGTGCTATATGTTAGGTTGGGCACACCTGTAACCCGTTTGTATCCCACTCAGTGTCTCAGTGTATATAGGCATACATTTAAAGTTTCATAAATAATAAAATATTAAATAGATTACAAAAAACTATCAGTATTGATCCTGTTTTCTAATTATAGGCTTATAGCAATTTATAAATATGTAAGCACTTGATTATACTTCAGTTGACTTTAAATCGTTCAACCCACTTGACCCGTATAGGTCACGAGTTTGAGTCATGGAAACAACCTCCTATAAAAATGTAGGGTAAGGTTGTATACATTAGGCCCAAGTGGCCCTACACCCCTGGACCCTGCATATGTGGGAGTCTTGTACGTTGGGTTCACTTTAGCTATAAATTCTTATTACCATTGTTAATAAAATTGAATCTAAATGTGACACCTAAAACTTTGTATACTCGATAGTCGATAATCTCCTTTAAAACATTAGTGTGGAAGTCGGGTCCCAAATTTTCATTTTTTTCCTTCATTTTTTGTTCAAGCAAAATTCCATTTGCTTACTTTATAATTCAAAGTATTTAAAGCACTATACATTTGACACATATACAAAAGATGTCTCCCAAAAACTTCAGTGTTCAATCCTTGCCTCGAAACTTGATCAGCCCACTTATGTTTTACGTAAAAGTATGTGCGCACAATATTAGCAAGAAGCTAAGTGAGATTACATGATAGATACCCAAGCAAGAAGCCTCAAAGACTCAAAAAACTAAATTCAAAAAAAGTCTCAACCTGTGTATGATATGTGGGGTTGGCATAATATAAGTCACCCTCATTTTGGCTCGGCATATAACTTGAAAACTAAACCCGATTTGACTCTTTCTACAAAGATAAAGGTAATGAGTTTGTTTTCCTAACTGGAATGACTTGCTACCCGAGATTGGAATAAACAAGCGATAAAGACCTCGAGACTCAAAACCAGTATCAATTGTTAAGTTTGTCCTCAATTCTTAACAATCACGTTTTCTGGTAATTTGACTCACGAATATTAGGTTTAGGCTTAGGCCACTTAAAAACTACTAGTGGATTCTATATGCTTATAATTGGCATTTGGCCATGTAGACCCATTAGCAATCGGTTCTGTATAACATAGGTGGTTGAATTTGGTTACGTCACTGTCTATATCCTCGTCGCTTTGGACAAGCTGCCCTAAATAGTTGTACCTTGTTGTCTACGTGGCAACTTGTCCTCTAAGGGTGACTTGGGTGTCCCTTTCGTCGTCCTCATCACTAAAGTTACTATATAGGTACTCAGTTTTACAAACTTATCCTTAAACCTTTGCGTTCTAAGCCTGTTCACCACTCCTCTCGCCTCTTAGGCTCGTTTTCATCTCCGCCTACTAATATCATCCTTAAAAAGCAAGCACCATGGGGTTGCGGCCGCCTTCCGGATCGACTTTGATAACTTGTTCAAGACTAATGCAAAAATAAACGGTGGGCTCTAGACAGATCCTTGGTGAAGGCCTGTCTCCATAGGGAAGACGTTTGTATCTCGTAATGCACACAAACACTTGTTTCAGCCCTGTCATACAATCCCTAATATTTCTACATGCCTCCCGTGAAACCATCTTCCGTCAAGGTTATCCCAAATTTCTCAACGGGGTCACTGTCATAAGTGTTCTCAAGATGAGTGAACACCATATGCAAATCCCGTTTCCTCTCCGTATACTTCTCCATCAGAGTCTGAGTCATCGCGCCACTTTGGTCTAATGTATACATCCTTACCCGACATTAAGAAATGGGATCAATACTAATAGTTTTTGTCAAATGGGTCACACTAATAAAAGTCCTTACTGGTTTATTTAAGTGACAGAATGCCACTTTTCTTCCGGAAGATAAAAGTCATACCAATGCTAATCAAGTTAATGCTATTACAGGTGATGCCTGAAAAATATATATTTGGGAGGCGGCCTCCTATACCATTATGGAACAAGAACATAAAGATAATTGTTGGTGAGCCAATAGAATTCAACATCTCCGAATTAAAACAGACGGCTATATTCAAATCTAGAAATTCATCTGCTTCCTCAAACGAGGGCTGGCCGCCTTTTGGGCCATTGGATGAGGCTGCACAAAGATGTCTCTATATCGACATATCAGAACGTATTCGGTGTGTCATGGAGAAGTTAAGAGTTACTGTTATGAAGCCAAAGGTATGAATATTTTTAATCTTTGGAGCCCATTTTTGTTGTATTTGTTTAGTTAAGGCATACATCCTGTTGTAGGAATATGCATTTCTATTCTTTATTTAAACTGTAATAACTCTTTAAGTTTATGACAAGTAGGTTATAAGGAAATGTCTTCCTATTTATAATTGCCCATTTGGGACTTAAGTTTTGGGTCAATTATACTTTTTTCACATATGAATGATGAATGCACAACAAAGGTGTCTAACTGTTTTTTTTTTTTTTTTTTCCAAACCGGACCGTTTTATGAATTGAACGGGTTTGATTAAAGTTGGTTAAACCCAGTTTAAGGTGAAATTGATTCGGTTCATAAATTGGTTCTTGGGCTCAAACCCCGACCCTAGTGAGACTGCTTAGGATCGTGTCCAAACCGGTTTTAAAACTTTTTATTTTACTGTTTATATTTTATTTTAACAAATTCAAATTAAGGGTTAGGATCAGGGGAAAACTTAATAAAAGTGAAAAAACCAAAAAACCTAATTAAGTGGGGGTATTCTAGACATTTTGCGCAACAAAACTCAATGAAATATTTCAGGGATGCCCAGCCCCCGTATTTCCGATTCAGATTCCGGCGACTCAACAAATTTTTCCGGTGGTCTTGAACGAACTTCAAAACACCATATCTCGAGATATACCCAACAAAAATGGAATCTGAAACTTGCGTTGGATTCGTCTCAACGACCTCTATCAAACTAGCACCATTGTTGTAACGTTTCGTTGAGGTTAAAAAAATTCCGGCGACTAGCTTAACGAAGAAGATGATCGGAAATTCACAAACTGAACAAAACTCGATGATTTTTTGCTCGTTGGATGCGTATTTGGATGCTGAAACTAACCAGACCAGCGAGAACCTCCAAATATCAACACAAATCTCTAATTTTTATGGTTAAAACGTATGAACTTTGACCCGTAAAAGTCAAACGACGTGAATTAGCTCGATTAAGCCATTGATTTCGATCAAAAATGGTGTGGAATCACAGCCAAAAGCTCTGATGGTTCTCCAAATCTGTTTCAGATCATGCTCTGACATTTAAGCAACATTGTGGTAATGTTGCATCATGCAACAATGTCGTAATGTTGCATCATGCAACATTGTCGTAATAATACCTGACTGAACTTAAGCTTGTGTTCTTCACCGGCGAGCTAGAGAATGCTGCTGACCAAGGCTGACGGGGGGGGGGGGGGGGGGTGTAGAGTTGTTTGCTTGATTTGTGATTTTTTTTTCAATTTTCCATTTATGCCCCTCTGTGTTTTTAATGAATATTAGATATATTTTCAATTTCAGTCCCTTAGCCTTAAGTTTTTTAGTTTTTACATAATGTTTGGTTTTGTGTCGATCATCATAAAAGGTGTGTAACCTTTGGGGCTGGATTGATTTGCGATGAAACCATAGAATCCTACGTGTGGTTGCTCGAAACTTTTGTGAAGTGTCACCCAAAACCTCCCATACTTGTCTTGACCGACCAAGACGCCGCTATGCGGAGTGCGGTCCTCAAAGTTTTCCCAACTTCCGCACACCGATTGTGCATGTGGCACATCATGATGAAATTGCCAGCCAAGGTAAACAATAAATTTCGTAATTTTGTTGCATCATGCATTATATATTGTGTTTTTTTTAATATAATCCCCATTCTCTTAATTTGCAGATTAAAGGTTGTAATGTTGATAACGATGAAGTCAGGACAGCCATTCACAATCTTGTATGGGACGTTTTAATCGATAAGGATGACTTTGAGATGAGGTGGAACACCCTCATGTCTCAATACAATCTAACTGGTCACGATTGGCTTAATGATATGTATGGTATTCGGGAACGGTGGGTACCATGCTATTTCAGTCATCTTGACATGTGTTGTTTGATGAAAACGACCTCTATGTTTTATGTCATTAATATACACTTGCATTATGCAACATTTTATAACTGAATTTTTTTGGATGTCCTTTCGTCCTTATAACTGTGCATGCTTTAGGTGACATCCGCGTGTAAATTCGCGGCCAAACACATCTGTTTGCATTTTTTCCCGGTTTTTCAGACGGAGGTTTTGTCGGAGCTTTTCGTTTTCTTTTAGCTTGCTTCTTCTTGCGCTTCTTTGATGTGCCTGCCTCCCTGTCTGTTTTTTTTTTACAACAATACAATATGTTAATTCAATGTTGCACGATGCACAATCATTAATTAAATTGAAAAAAATAGTAATACATATTGCATCATTCTATACCTACATATACAATTTTACTATTCGTACTATATTATGCATTTTCATAATATTGCATTATGCATTTTTCTGGACATAATTCGTACTTCCTTTTTTCCAGTTTTTATACTTTTTCCCGTTACACGTTTTATTACTATTGCATGATGCGATTCTGTAAACAATACTGAAATCATTTGCTATGTTATTGTACTATTGCATTATGCATTTTTATACTGTTGCATTATGCAATACTGAAAATAATACATACCTCCTTTAACTGTTTTGCTTGTTTGAGCATACTCCTCGTCCTCATCAGTTTCATCCACGAGATTCATCCCCTTTACAACTTTGTTTCTCATTGATCTTGTCATTATCTTTCTACGAGGTCTAGTGTCGTCTTCCGGTGTTTCGTTCAAAAATACAATTTCCCGGTCTTCACTTTCTACCTCTTCCTCCTCACTTTCTGTCTCTTCCTCCTCAATGTCATCTTTCGTTTCGTTCTCGCTATCAACATCTTCTTCATTTTCATCGCTGTCATCTTCCGTAACAGCATCTTCGACATCATGTTCGAAACCTACAATGTACAATTAACAAACGTATTAATTTACAGCTATTTTAATGGATATTAACATCTATTTTTTTACTAAAAAAATAATAATGCAAATTAGTGTATTTTTAATGCGTCTTACGCTCATTCCTCTCTGATTCGTCGCCTTCGTCTTTTTGCACATCCCTGTCACTCCCTTCTTCTTCTTCATCGCCGCCTTCCGAGTCGTCGGCATCTTCATCACTTTCACCTTCTTTTTCTTCCTCCCCGGTTTCATCTCCCGTGTCAACATCTTTTGCATCTTCATCTTTACCTTCTAATTCACTGTGTACAATTTTTTCGTTGCTACCGACGGATGGCTGCCTTCTATTTAACTCATATCCTTCAACGTACAATTAACAAACGTACCGTGATAGTATATCAAATTAAATATATGGAATAATGTGATTATATTTAGTTTTTTTAATACCTTGAGCCTCTTCTTGCAATGTGTTTTCTCCGTCCAACTGTGAGTCGTCATCCGTGTAGTCTGTTTTATTAATCTCCGACTCGATATTTTCTACAGTCTCAACCTCCACGTCCTTCTTTTTATTTATATTTTTTTTCTGGCTTGACAGAAACGTGCTTGATAGCCTTTGGTTTTTATTCCTCCCTGATAATAGCGGACAATTATTTCAAATCAAATAAAATTTAGACACCTATCTATTTTTCAAAAGCAATACTCGTGCACTTACTATATGTTTTCCCATGTCTTGCATTTTCGACGTGTTTTACCATGTCTTTTTTTGTGCTTCTATCCTGTAGTGCACAATGCATCAATACTTTTCATTATTGTAATTGTTTTCACACACGTATTCAAAATCATGTTGCATAATGCATCAATACATATATTATCAATGTCAATTATATTCAATCTGATGATGCATGATGCATCAGTTACTAACAACAAAAGTGATAAACACAATTACCAGTTCCACAATGACTCAAACTCTCAAAGCATACAGAATCAATTAACAACAAAAGTGATAAACACAGTGACCAGTTCCACTTTCCGTTACGCCACGCAACTCTCGAAGCATACAGAATCAAGTGATAAACACAGTCATCGATACGCCATTGCGCGTGAATATTTGTATAGATTAACTTTGAGCCCTAATTTTTCGATAAAACCCTAAATGCTCATATAGGATTGAAGTTTTACCTGTTCCGGTCGATTTGGTTCAGAGAATCTAATACAAGCTTCGATTCGCTGTCAGCCGTCGTTGGCCTCACTCCGGCCGCCGTGAATCGCCGTGGAGAGGTTGATCGCCGGCGTGAGTGCTTGTTTGGGCGGAAACCAGATTGACGGGTTTTGGGAGTGTGAGTTCTTCCGTGCAATTAGATTAGGGTGTATATCTAATTTCCATTTCTGCCCCTCCGTGATTTTTAATGAAATCTTGTTATATTTACACTACCAGTCCCTCAGCCTTTAGTTTTTAAGTTTTTACACATTTTTTGGTTTTGCGTGGAACCCATCCCATCATATATGTCCCTTTTATATAATTAAAATATCATATATCATTTACGTCTATTTTAATATATTTCATAAAAAATAATTTATAATGTGCCATTTTACCCTTATTCTTTTAAATCTATTTTTATCTACTTGTTTACACATACGTTTTACACTTCAATTAAATTTCTTAGTAGGATCATTTCATTGCTTTTTAAGTTTTCGTGCAGAAACATTATGGACAATCTACAATCTAAGGGAATTCTTACGATGTGAATTAAAACAATAAGAAAGGAGTCTTGATATAAGAATCACAGGAAAAAAAAAGTTTCATGCTTTTTATTTAATTAAAATAAAATTTTTTATCGGATTAATGAAAGCAATTTTTATTGAGGAATCAATAATTCCAAAAAGGCAATCAATGATTCAATGTGATGATAAGCACATAAATAAACAAGCTTCGATAAGAACTAAAGTATAAATTTTGGAGATATAAGAAATTGATATTGTCGATCACTAAAAATCGCAACTAGCTTCTGTATGAATAGAAAGAAGTTTCTCATGATTTCAAAACATAAATTGTTGAAGAAAGGGTAAAGTTGGAATTTAATAAAATATCATTAAAAAGAACATATATGAAAATTAAGATTTACTTTTGATATATATAATATTACTAGTTTTTGATACCCGTGCGACGCACGGGTGGTTTTTAAAAAAATAAATCTAACAATTTAAATATTATAATAAATGTAATTCGATAATTGAAACCCGTGCATCGTACGGTGGTATTTAAAAAAAATCAAAACTAAAATGTACTAATGATTCTTTATATCATCTAAGAATTTTTTTTATTAGAAATATCCAATTAAAAGTTTCAATGGTTCTTCTACAATGAGCCACTTTCACTTCCTAGTAAAATATAAAAATGATATAAACATTAATGTAATCTCTAAAACTTAAGAGAATATTAAAGTTTGTATCATACCCTTTTTCAATTATAAAAACAAACACAAAAACAAAACCATTTGATTATAATCGTGCATTCGTGCATGAATAATCTAAGAGTAGTCATAAACACCACTCAAGGACACCCTTATGATACATATATTTGGGAATTTGTGTAGCTAAACAATAAAAAAAAAGTTATTGATATTAATTATATTGTTATATTTATTTAAGAAATAATTGTTTGTAAAAATAATAAAATTAAGAATGCAATTATAGTGATAATATCTCTATTAAAATTCATAAGAATTGATTTAGTTGTTTGAAATTACAATATTTAAGGCTCATTGGATTTAAAATTGACTTTTTGTTTTTCAAATCCAAATCCGTCATTTACGATATATAATTCAATCTTTAAATGTGTTTCACTTTTTTGAAATATAATTAAAGACGTAATTATATGGTTTGTAATTAGACTCTTTCTATTTTTGAATAATCATAACTATACTATGAAAGTCAAATTTCATTTATTGGAAAAAATTTGAGCAGGAAAACCACAAAATGGATTGTTGTGATGATGTCATGTGGCATCCAATCTTTTCATATATATATATATATATATATATATATATATATATATATATATATATAGATTTGGGGTAAATACATCAAGCAAAAAACGCTACATCAATCGGATTGATCTGGGCGTCCATCAAGATCATCCAACAGCCAGGATCTATGGTGTTTCGCTATGGTGTTTTTTTCCCCGAAAACGCCATAGGCGAAAACACCATAGATCTTGGCTGTTGGATGATCTTGATGACGCCCAGATCAATCCGCATTGATGTAGCGTTTTTGCTTGATGTAGCGTAACTCGACTCTATATATATATATATATATATATATATATATATATATATATATATAACATTATGAATTCAAAAGACACAGTGTTAATTTGAGTTTTATGTTCTGGACACAAATCTTTATTTTTCTTACATTTTAGTCCTTGAACTTGCTTTGACTTTTACAATTTATGTTTTTCTATTTTTGTTTCACATATTATATATATAAAAGTACGAATTATATATTTTATATTATTATATATATAACAATGAAATTTGATACTTAAATAGTGAATTTTTTATTTCTTTTGTTTACACCACATGTTTTTTGATTTATTTTGTTTAGGCAACATATTTTTACTTTTATTCACTTAAGTCCTTCAAGAGTTTTAGTTTCTTTTATTTTGGCCACAAATATTCTCTCATTTTTACACTTTTGGTCCACATCTTTTCTTTTTTCTTTTTTATATTTTGACTACTATTACTTTTTAATTTAAGGCTCTCGATAAAGACACGAACAAATTTGATTTCTACACAGAATACAAACGGTCGTTTGTACCCAAACGACCGTTTGTAGTTATTTTTATTTTTTTATTTTTATTTTTTTAATACATGTTTTAAATTATTTAACTTTTATAAATATTAAAAAGTTTTATTTACCATATCTGATAAAAGGTACTTAAACGAACATAATAGTGACTTAAAAATAATAAAGTTTGAGACTCAGAGTCTTTGCCGATACCGTCTCGATGGCATCTTGATAAGTCTTTTCCGGTGTTGTGTCCCCACGGCCCATGGTTTTTTAATTTTTAATTTTTTTGTTTAAGCGTTTGTCGAGAAGACTTGTCGAGAATAATTCCCTAAATCTATCAGGGGTATCGGAATACCCCTGATAAATTTAGGGAATTATTCTCGACAAGTCTTCTCGACAAACGTTTAAAAAAATTTAGAAAATAAAAAAACCATGGGCCGTGGGGACCCAACACCGGAAAAGACTTGTCGAGATGCCATGAAGACGGTATCGGCAAAGACTCTGAGTCTCAAAATTTATTATTTTAAGTCACTATTGTGTTCGTTTAAGTACATTTTATCAGATATGGTAAATAAACTTTTTTAATGTTTATAAAAGTTAAATAATTTAAAACATTTATTAAAAAAAAACTACAAACGGTCGTATGGGTACAAACGACCGTTTGTATCTTGTGTAGAAATTAAAACCTCCTGTGTCTTTATCACGTCCCTTAATTTAATCTTTTGACTACGTGACTTTTATAGTTGTACGTTTTATACCCCTTAATTTTTATACTTTCGTTTTTAATATACTTTTTATAGTTTTATACCTTAACCATGAAACTTTTAGACTTTTATGTTTTAAACCCCTTAACCTTTGCACTTTAATTTTTAGTATACTTTTAGAATATTCGACATTGGCCACGACCTTTCTATAGTTTTATACTTTGACCATTAAACTTTTAGACTTTTACGTTTTATTTCCGTTACCTTTGAACACGATCAAATTTCATAGATGAATAGTAGACTTTTGGTTTTTCAAACTTTGGCCACGTGACTTTGGTGCTTTGACGTTTTCTACCCCTAAACTTTTACGATTTGTTTTTTTTTTCTTTTTAACGAAATAGTAAACTTTTAGTTTTCATAGTTTGGCCACATTGTTTCATACTCTTACGTTTTGCACCGTTTAACTTTTAAAGTTTTTTTTTATTTTTAGTTTTGTTGTCATCTATTTTGGCCACGAAACTTTTAACTTTTCTACTTTCGTTTTTAGTATTTTTTTTTTATAGTTTTATACTTTCACTACAAGACTGTTAGACTTTTACGTACATTGGCATGAAACTTTTAACTTTTCTACTTTCGCTTTTAATATACTTCTATAGTTTTATACTTTCACCATGAGACTTTTAAACTTTTACGTTTTATACCACTTAACTTTTTTTACTTTCGTTTAGTATACAGAGTCAACCCCGCAGCAACACGTGGGGTAGGTAAACATCTCGTTTTATAACATTTACAGGGATATATGATGTGCGAATTTGGATATATAAAATTCAACAAGTTTTAAACAGGTATCCAACCAAATGACCCAACTACACACTAGGGCAGTGTACCCGTCATGTGCAGTACAGTATTGGTAAGAACCGGATATCAATCCGTGAACGTGATGAGAGTCTACTGATGAAAATGATTTGAGGATCTAAAAATAAAAACTAAGCAAAGAAACTAAAACTAACAAAAACAGCTAAAGACCAGAAAACACGTTGGAAAATCAGAAGGAGAGAAGTATCACCTAGATAAGAATCATCTAAACCCAATAAGACCCCTAGTTTGACTAATCAACACGATCACTATCCACTAATGATGAAAACCAAAATAAGATAGGACTATAGACACGTCCTAATCACTAAGGTAATCCTAATTGAAGCTCTGATATAAAACTATGTAAAATTGTTCAATGGTCTAATCGCTTCGGTCAAAGCGGACTAAACGCACACGTAAAAGGAAGCCACAAGAAAGGTCTTTCTAAGTGGCACCTAACACATGCAATGATTCTGAAATGAATAGCCTAGGACCTAGAAATCTCTAAACACGAATAAGCGAGCTCGAATCTTATGGTCATAGGCACCCTAACTCACTAAACAATGCGTAGCTATTTCTTAGTACATGAAATAAATTGGTCAACTCAATCTCATATAGATGCATACAAATTCAGCCCCAAATTCGTATCAAATTATCATGTAGGACGTCTCCGGATCATGCATTAATCAATAAACTCCAAAAAGTCAACCGATTAACAATAAGCTATCAATAAATGTTTGTAGTTCTACATTCCACATTAAATAGCCCACATAACATGATAAAAACAGAAGCTAAACATTCATACATGTTCATCCAAGGCATTCAAATCAGAATCAATAAGCAATTTCATATGATCTTGTCAAAAAGTCAAACTAGAAAGTCAAACAGGTCAAGAATCATCCAATCAAGGCAATACAATATGAGGTCAGCCTAGATACATGCTCAACATCAATAAAAATCTAATCTTGGTAACATTCATCATCAAGAAAAAATTTTAAAAGATGAAAAAAACAAGAACTAGGCGAAAACCCAAAACGAAAGCTTAAAAATCTTCAATCTTTGAGAAAAAAAGCTTTGATCTTGATCCTCAGTCCTTCCTTTATGTTTCCAGATGTTAATGGGGTTTTTATTAGGTTTTTATGGGTGTTTTTTTTCTAGAAAGCGACGGCTCAAAACGTTTTATAAGGGAAAAATTATATCTGGTAGCGAAACAGTGAGCTGGGCCTGATTACGGAACATATAACAAAATATCAAACCAAAGTTAAACCCAAAATAAGCTTCTGTACTAGTTGGTTGGTTCCCTTGCTTCTAACGTAGTTGGTTAGGTTCCCTTGCTTCTATCGATTCCTAGCCTCCATCGAATTCTTTTCCTTTTCTCGTTAGATGGACTGGTGGTGGGCTGAGGACAGAACTGGACTGGGCTGCTCTTCTGTTCACTGCTGGGCCTGATGAAAAATGAACTGGGCTATTGTTGATTATGCATTATTATTATTATTTGTTTTTTCTTCATAACTTTTACACCCGGACTCCGTTTCCGCCTCCGTTTTCACCAGTATTCTTCTAAAATCATCATGAACACATCATCCACCTAAAATTCATATATAAGTACCATTAAGCACCAAATTCATATAAATCACCATAAAACAATATTAAAAACTAATTAAAATGGGGAATTTATATATTTATCAATTTTAAGTTAAAAACCCACCAAATAACAATAGAATTTATATATTCACCACTGAAACACTAAATTTAATGAATTTTAAATTGTAAGTCCGAACAAGCAACAAATTCAATATTGTCCAATTAAAAACATATTTAAATGAGGGATTTTATTTATTTATTTATATACATGATGCAACGCATCAATATATATAAAATTATTCCGTTATTTTTTTTCTTTATTTAATTCGTTGTTTATTTGTTGCTTGAGCCCACACCCCACAACAGCAACCACCATATTTGACTTGTGAAGTTGGTTCAAATCAGCCCACATTTCAATGTTGCTCAAGTGAGGACCAAAACCATCCCATTTGTAGAGGTGCAATCAGGAACCGGTTTTTCGGTTTGGAACAGGTTTTAATCCGAAACCAAAACCGACCCAAACCGGTTTCACACAAACCGATTCACGAACCGACCGAACCAAACCGGTGTAAACTAGTTTCCCATCCTAGAGAACGAACCGGTTTAGGAACCAGTTTTGCTAAAGCCGGTTCGTTAGCAATTTTTAAGGTCGTTGAACTAGCCGTTGGTAACATTCATATAGTCGTTTTAGAGTTGTTTGAGGCTCTTTTTTTTACCCATTTTGACCCTAAACTTTGGTATATATAGCCCCATGTTGTGTTATAAACATTACCCCACTTCACTAACTCTCAAAAACACTCAAACATACTAATTCTTTTATTCAAAATGGTAAATTCTAGTGCTCAAAGTAATGCCAACTTTGATGTTCATGGTCATGACCACGGCGACGAATACGCCATTGTGAAGATCGTAGCAACGAAGAGAGAACCGACGTTGTTCGGTGCAAATTTCGACTTGGTTGAGTTGAGAAACGGTCTCCGAAATTCTCGGTGTGGGTATTGCAGGTTATTATTGAAGGGAGATTCCAATATGGTTCTATGAAACCATTTGAACCTATATTGCAAAGCGGAGAAGAATAGCCCAAGTTCGGATCAAACTCAACTTGGACCCAATGGAGGCATATGAAATATCGATGCAGAGATCGTTCGGGAACAAATTATTGGGCTATACTTTATGAGGCATGAACATTAGAGTGGGCTAACTTGTATTGGGCTTCTCAAGATTACGATTCGGGCTTACTGGGCCGGCTTTTGTAATGGGTTTATGATTGGTTTTAGGGTTTTGTAATGGGTAGTATATAAACCCACCTAGTTTATGATTTAGGTTAGTTGTTGATTTACGATTTCAGCCACCTTATTTGTATTTCCGATTGTAATCATCAATCTCAAGAAAGTTTGTTTGTTCTTCATTCAAGATTTGATCTTTTTGTGTTGTTTATCACTCATATCAAGTCTATTTCATCATCTTTCTCTTGAATCGATCTCGTACAAGGTTTCCGCACTTGTTCGAGATTAAGATATCGTGAACGATTGTTGGTTCTGGACCAACAATTGGTATCAGAGCCAAGAATCACTGATTCGAGGTTCTCACGGTATTGGATTCAAGCTTTTGCTGGAAAAAGTTCGATTTTTTGAAGGTTGTGGAGCTGCTCTTCGAGTTTACGATTGATCTGCTGCTGTTTTCTGGGTTTACGATTATTTTCTGGGCGTTTTTGAGTGTTTACGACTTGGTGTTCTTGGTGTTCTTCATCGATTTGGTGTTCACGACTTCAAGAAGTGTTTTTTGAAGGTTTACGATCGCAAATTTCGGGTTTACGACTTCAAGACTCAAGCTTTGGGTGTTTACAATTTTGTTCGACCGGAATCGAGTTTACGATTTTTCCCTGCCGGAAACGTGTTTACGACTCATCTTAATCGGAATCGGTGTTTACGACTTGTTTTTATCGGAACTAGGTTTACGATCAGGAGTTTACGATCCTGCTGTCTGACTCAATCGTAAACAAGTGTTTACGATCGGAAACTCTCTTTTTGGACATTTGGACATTTAGTTTAAGTTTTCCTAAGCTTTCGTTATGGATTTTGAACCTAGCATGTATCAGAAAATGGACTTTGAGATTGGATCAACTACTCGTCCTCCGAGACTCACATCTGCTGATACAGAACCATTTGAAAAGTGTTAACTTGAGAATTTGGAGATCTGTTGTCAATGGACCGTTCATTCCCACACACACTGAAGCAGGAAAGGTTGGAGTGGTAAAGACTGAAGCAGGATATTCGGATAATGATTGGGAAAAGTGTAACAAGGATGAGAGAGTTTATGCTATCATGACTATGGCTTTGACACCAGAAATTGCACAAGGGTTTAAGAAGTACAAAACTGCGAAGAAACTTTGGGATGCTCAGGTGGTGGCATATGAAGGTAACCCGATATTAAGGCGAGCCGTAAACAGATGCTGAAGCAGAAGTTAAACTTGTTCAATCACATTCAAGGAGAGTCCTTTGAAGCTCAAGTCCAAAGATTTGTGTCCTTAATTACTAAGATGTCAAGCTACGATGTTGAACCTGAACAGGAAGACAAGAATCTGAAACTCTTGAACAGTTTACCCAAGAACTGGAATACCAACATCTCAATTATCAAAGATAACAACAAGCTGAGTGAGTTAACTGTTG
>JBCNJP010009180.1:0-32007 GCA_039602395.1 Deinandra increscens subsp. villosa
ACGCGCAAACTGTCCCGAAAACTTGTAAATAGCGGACGAGGAAGGCCTTTAGTGAAGATATCGGCATACTGATATTCTGACGGGACATGTAATACGCGAATTTGACCAACACGAACTTTTTCTCGAACAAAATGAATGTCTATCTCAACATGTTTGGTGCGTTGATGTTGAGCTGGGTTACCTGATAAATAAACAGCTGAGACATTATCGCAGTAAACCACTGTAGCACTGCGAACTGGGACATGTAATTCCAAAAGCAGATTTCGAATCCAGCTAGCCTCTGCAACAGCATTTGCTACACCCTTGTATTCAGCCTCGGCACTCGATCTAGAGACTGTGGCTTGGCGTTTTGACGACCAAGATATCAGATTGTCCCCAATAAATACGCAATACCCGGATGTAGATCGTCTAGAATCTGGACTGCCCCCCCAATCTGCATCTGAATAAGCAGTGAGAGATACAGCGGGGGAGCGTGTTATACGAACACCATAATCAAGAGTGCCCTGTATATTGCGCAATATGCGCTTCATAAACTGAAAATGTGGTTCCCGAGGGGCATGCATAAACAAACAAACCTGTTGAACAACATATGTAATATCTGGACGAGTAAATGTCAGATACTGAAGCGCCCCAGCGAGACTGCGGTATAAAGTGCCATCTGCTAATAACGAACCATCAGTTTCACTTAACTTTGAATTAGTGTCAACCGGGGTATGAGACGGTTTGCAAGAAATCATGGATGCACGCTGTAAGATGTCTCGAGCATACTGAGACTGCTGTAAGAATAAACCGGATGTGTCTCGGGTAACCGTAATACCCAAAAAATGATGCAATAAACCCAAATCAGTCATAGCAAACTCTTTCGAAAGAGTATCGATGATCGTCCGAAGAAACGTCGGATCGGAGGCTATCAAAACAATATCATCAACATATAGTAGCAAATAAGCAGTGTGTATGCCGTGGCGATACACAAATAAAGATGTGTCACAAATGTTGTTCTTGAATCCCATGGATAACAAGAATGTTGAAAAACGATTATACCAAGCCCTTGGAGCCTGTTTTAGGCCATATAAAGATCGCTTAAGGCGACATACATAATCTGGGGCACGCTGATCAACAAAGCCTGGAGGCTGCTGCATGAATACTGTCTCTGTCAAATCACCATGCAAAAATGCATTCTTTACATCTAACTGATGAATTGGCCATCCTCGTGAGGTGGCTATCGATAATACGGTACGAATCGTAGCCGGTTTAACAACCGGACTAAAAGTATCTAAGAAATCAATCCCCACTGTCTGAGACTTACCATTAGCTACCAACCGCGCTTTGTAGCGCTCAAGAGTCCCATCGGACTTAAACTTATGTCTAAACAACCATATGCATCAAATAACCGGTTGTCCCGATGGTCTAGGTACTAATTCCCATGTATCCATATCTTGCAAGGCCTTAAATTCATTAGTCATGGCTTGTTGCCAGTTAGGCTCAGATAATGCTTTTGCGTACGATGTAGGAACGGGCGAGATAGTGGGTTGACTCGATACATGAAGGTTAAGACGAATAACCGGTTTGGTAATACCAGCTTTGGCACGGGTGGTCATTTGATGTTGGTTTGGTTGTGGTTGGACCGATGTTGTGGACACAGGAGAGGCCGTAGCCTGGGATGACGAAACTGAAGATGACTCGGACGATTGAGGAGAGGCCGTAGCCTGAGGAGATTGCTGGTGGACAGGAGACGAGATGGGGCTGTTTGGTTGAATCGGGTTGGGGTTTGGTAGAGGAGACCATGATAGTATATTAGGTTGATCATCCACGACCGGAGTGGGTGGTCGAGTGGTGTCATGATACGGAAAGACCGTTTCGTCGAAGACGACGTGTCGAGAAATATGGACTTTACCGGTGTTTGGGTCGAAACATCGATAACCGCGAAAATTACTAGGATACCCGAGGAAGATACACCTAGTTGACCGGGGGTGAAGTTTATGAGGTGATGTGGCAGACATATTAGGATAACACGCACACCCGAAGGTGCGAAGATGGTCGCATGTGGGGTGACGACCATAGAGAACAAACGCGGGGGTATTAAAAGATAAACGTTTCACTGGAAGAATATTATGCAAATATGTGGCAGTGTGAAGAGCTTCCACCCAAAAGGGAGGTGGAAGATTCGCCTGCAGTAGGAGGGCACGGATGATGTCGTTAAGGCGACGAATCATCCGTTCGGCTTTGCCATTCTGAGACGAAGTCTGAGGGCAAGAGAAACGAAATACAAGGCCATGATCAGCCGCAAATTTGTGGAACTCGCGATTGTCAAATTCTCCTCCTAAGTCACATTGAAATGTTTTAATTGTTTTATTAAATTGAGTTTGGATGAGTTTGTGAAACTTAGAAAATGTGGGAAAAGTTTCAGATTTGAATTTTAAAGGATATATCCAAACAAAATTAGAAAAATTATCAATTAAAACCATATAATATTTGTAACCACTTTTACTTAACACAGGGGAAGTCCAAAGATCACAATGAATAATATCAAAACTAGATAAAGTACTAGACACTGACTCAACAAACAGAAGACGCTTACTGTTTGACAATTGACAAGCATGGCAGACATGGACTAATTTTTCCTTATTACATGAAATAAAATGACGAGAAGACAAAGACTCTAAAACTTGGGATCCCGGGTGACCAAGTCGATTGTGCCAAAAATGCGGAGATTGATTTAAACAAGCAAAACCATTATTCACCGGAGGTGTAAATGGATATAGGTCACCCGAGCTATTATGACGGGAAAGAAGTTTGCCAGTTTTAATATCTTTTAACGAAAAACCAAAAGAGTCAAATTCAATTGCAACTTGATTATCACGACAAAACTGACGAACAGAAATAAGATTCTTAATGATGTCAGGGGCCAAAAGGACATTATTTAATTTGTAGTTTTGAGGTGGGATTGGATGTACAGCATTACCCGAACCCTGTATTGGCAACGTATTGCCATTCCCAACATATATATTACTAATCTCAGATTTCGATAACGGGGTCTGAAAGATACCTGGGTTTGCTGTGAGATGAGTAGTTGCACCGGTGTCCATATACCATGTCTGAGCCGATGGATAATATCCATAAGCCATACCCGCCATAGCACTAAAAAGGGGGTGTGGGGGATATCAATGTTCAAACCGCTAGTCTCGATTTTTATACGAACAAAGGGAGAAAAATTAACCAATTCAATAAGATGTGAAACAAAGGTAGTAATCCACGTGTGATCAAAGTAAGATAACTTTGAGAGTAGTTATCAATCAAAGTAATGGTGTGGATGCTAGCGAACAGAAAGCATAAAAAAATTCCGGTCGCAGCCAAAGATTAAGGGTGAATGACGGCTTGAAAAAATATATCTCTCAAGGTAATTGTTGAAGAGCTTTCACGTGCAATTGGATATGCCGAAAAAAAAAATGACCGTAGCCAAGGGGTTTGGAGGGTGACGGCTAGAAGAAAATTTTAGGGTTTAGGATCTTCGGCTATGATACCATAAAAGCAATTGTATTTTCCCCCCTCAATATTGAAGATTACATGCCCTATATATAAAGTAGATAAATAACAATGCACCCTATACTATCATATACAAATACAATGGATAATATATATAACTAATACGTTTTATTGTTGTGGTTAAAGTTTTCCTAAAATGACCTCTTGTGCGAGAGACGGTCTGAGGGACCAACATATTGTGAAAGCTCTTTGTGGAGTGGGTTCTATGATCGTTGTTGGGTTGCTTGGCTTGGGGTTATTTATGTGGTGGTTAATCTATGCTTGGATCGGAAGTGTCCTAGGGTTCTTGCAAAGTTTGTGGCGTCTGCCCCAACAGCCTGCTTCTCAAACCGGACAATAGGACTAGACCTATTATCGTGGGTGCAATTTGAAGGAGAGTGGTCTGTAAGGTAGCCGTGAGGGGTATCAGGAAGGAGATGACTATATATCTTTTTGACTTTCAGTTTGGGATGGTGTAACACCCATACAATTTTAAAGAGTTATTAAAACGTTTGCAAAATAGGTTCCAATATTTTTCTTTTTGATTTAAAAACAACATTTACATAAATTCATCACCATGAATTCACAAAAAGGGTTAACTACGTAACCCATTACAACCATAAATTAAGCAACCGACATTAAAATTGTTAGTTAAGTGACAATTCAAAAAATGATTTCAATAAATGTTTGGGTTCTTCAAAAGTCAAGTTTGATTTCCTATTTACTCCTTGTCTATCACAATTCAAAACTGAAGCTTGATCCCACACTTGGCTTCCTATTTTCTCCTTGTCTATCACAACACCAGCAGTACATTAGTAATTGTGACATAATCCCATTAAAACCCATTATGATCTCCAACAGTTAACAACAACAAAACATAAGGAAAATGTGCAGACCTGGGATCCCACTCGTGTCGCGAGTGTCCAGGTGTGAACCTACTGTGTGTCGTGATAGAGGTCGCCTGTCGCGACCAACCTCAACTTGGCTATCACGTGGCGCGATAAGACCATTTTCACAGAGAGTTTCCCAGTGTTTTGGTCTCTCTCTTTATTTAGCCGGAACACATCTGACATCTTTTGTGAAGAGTAGGACTCCTGGATTTGTATAAAATGAGCACTCTTCATTTGTCTATCCACCAGTATCCATAATATTGTGATATGTTTTCACTTCCACATTAGTATGTCAAGCGGTTGTAACTTTTCATAGGGCTTTTTGTGCTCAGTCTTGACTTAAAGACAAGTTAGGCACCTCTTCACATATTTTACAATATCCCTTTTTCATCCTGGGCCACCAATAATCATGTTTTAAATTGTTATGCATCTTACTATCACCTGAATGGACTGAGTAACGAGACTTATGAGTCTCGTTCAACAAAACATTCTTGACTTCCACATGTAATAGGAAACCCAAAGTCTACCAAATCGATATTCAAGGCCATCATCACCGTCGATAAGGTCTTTTACCGCCCCCATGATTCGTTCATTTCACCAATTTTCTTCCTTTATGGCTTCAACTTGTGCATTCTTAATTACTTTCAAGTATTGTCAACGTCACCATTAGCCTCATGGACTTCACCATGATAGGAGTGTAATCCCTTTTTCTACTCAACGCATCCACCGAGACATTTGCCTTACCAGGATAATAGTGAATCTCATACTCATAATCCTTGATAAGCTCCAACTGACGTCTTTGCCTCATGTTTAATTCCTTCTGATCAAAGAAGTATTTCAAACTCTTATGAACACTGTCAATAGTGCATTAAACACCATATAAATAGTACCTCCAAAATTTGAAGGCAAACACCACTGCTGCTAATTCAAGATCATTAGTAAGATATCTAGCTTCATGGGTCTTCAACTATCTGGAAGCATAAGCATCCACATTTTCTAATCAAGAGTCGGTCCTAGTGACTCATGGTAGCAATTATTATTTTGTTGGCCAACACAGTCACGTAAAGTAACAACATAGTGTAAACTGTGGAAACTATTTTTCTATCGTGTCCATGTTTATACTTATTTAAACACCAATATTATTGTTGACCCGTTTTTAAACATGTTTTCTCAGGTAATTAGGCGATCATATTGGGGACACACATGATAGGAATCACTACTCACACATGGGTCTGTTTTCTCTGGCATGTCATGGGATATTATGAATCAATATATACACTTATGCTTCTGCACTATTTTAAACATTTCATGTTGTAAACTTCTTTTTATGTTTGTTTTCAACGGGCTTTCAAACTTGACATGACTACGTATTGTGAAAAACTCTCTTAGAGTCATTTGGTATTTCTGTGCGCTTGATTTATGAAGTCCCAACCTCATGGTGTTGACCACAGCGGTTAGGGTGTGACATAACATAAGAGGTTGGTTCATGGTAGGAGTAAGTTTAGGCTTGATTAAATTGGTTTGGGGTATGATGAGCTTAAGTGAGATTATAATTGGTCTTCTAAAGGTGGCCGAGGTTGGGTGAAGGTGGGAAAGATTACACATGGTTTAGTGGTTAAGTATGAAAAGTTTGTTGGAGCAGTAGGTGATGGTGGGTTAGGTGTTTCAGTTGGAAAAGGTATGAAGTCATCATAATTGGAGAAGATCTATAAGTGTTGCTTCATTTGGAGTAGGTACATTTCCACTAAATGAAAACACATCTACATTGAATTGGGCATGCCGAGTCATGTAGATTTTCGTGGTTGTGGGGTTCGAGAAACAGTAACCTTTATATTTTGAGTTATAGCCAATAAATATGCTAGGAGCACTTCTAGGTGAGAGTTTTTGGTTGGCATAGTCTCTTAAATATGGAAACACCTGACACCTAAAAATACAAAAGTTTGCATATTTGGGTGTTTGCCCAAAGATAGATTTAAATGGTGACTTATTCTTTAGAAGGGATATGGGTAGATGATTAGTAATGTAAGTTGTGGAAATAAAAGCATCTACCTATAGATGAGTTGGTGATTGGAAGTTAAATAGTCTAGCAAGTCCCATTCCTGTTATGTGCCAATGTTTTCGTTCGGCTTATCCGTTTTGTTGTGGTGTATGCAGACAAGATAATCGATAGTGAATCCCATGTTGTTGAAAAAATTGTTAGACCCGATTATTTGTGAATTCCGTTCCTCCATCACTTTGAATTGAAACACCTTTATTTTTCTAGAAAGTTGGTTTTGCACAAATGGCAAGAAGGTGGTTAACACGTTATAAAAATTGAATTTGACTTTGTGTGGGTAAAACCATGTGAATCTTGAGTGATCATCAGTGAACACCACTTAATATCGATAACTATCCATAGATGTGGGTCCCCATAGATCACAATGTATAAGGTGTAAATTATGTTTAGACAATTTACCATTCATCAAATGGTAGTTTATGAGACTTAGACAATTAACATGAAGAACAAAGATCGGGTTTAGGTAATAGAGACGTAACACATAAATGACCACTTTTGTTTAAAATGTAAATTATTTCAAAGTATGCATGTCTTAAACGACTATGCCTTTTTCAAATGAAGCCTTCATATGTTGAGATGGGTAGGATGCGACAAATGCTTGTTGTCCATCTATTAGGATATAAAATCCATCTTCACATGTACCCTGTGCAAGAACCTCCTTTGGTTTTCGGTCCTGAATATGAAATGTGTTGTTAGAAAAAAGAACAACGTCGTAATGTCATGTGTTAGTCTACTAATAGAGAGTTGATTTTTAGTTAGAGGGGCAAGCTAGTAAGGCATTGTTCAAAATAATATCATCATCATCATAAACATCATCATACTCAATAAATCCCCCCCCCCCCCCCCGAATAGCAAAGCTAAGGTAGGGTCTAAGAAGGGTAAGATGTAGACAGCCTTAGCCCTACCCCGTAGGAAATGATAGGTTGCTTCCAGTTAGACCCTTGCTCCGTAGTTTTACATCCATTCTTAGACATAAGGCACATAACACTTAGCAAACCGAGATAAAGACCGATTGATCCATATACCCCTTGTTTTCCTGCTATCAACTCCACCACATGATGCATGATTAACCGTCCATCACTTTTAACGCTATTTTCATGAAATTAGTAAAATTAACGTTAAAATTAGTGCAATTTCACTTTTGCCCTCCAAGGGCCCCCCATATATATATAAGTTATATGCGCACTACTGTAATGTCTTTGTTAATTTTTGTCTTCCCGTTTATTTTTTGAACGGGAAGAGTTTGGCCATTTTCTAATGTTACAAAATTGTTGTTATCCGACATAGGTTGTGAGGAAGAGATAACATCGATTTAGCGTCATGTGAGTCGTAGCCCTGGAATCAATATACCAATCCGGAGACTTTTCACTCACGTGGCATTGCGCATGCAACGCCTGAGTAAGGTTAGTGTCCAGGGGAGGGGCACGCTGAGCATACGTCGGTAGGTTTGGACACGAGGAAACATAGTAGCCTTCTTTCTTGCAGAGTTGACAATGAGGAAGGCACTAGCTATGTCCACAATCGGAGTTATGACCGTTAGAAAATGAAATAAATTTCTTGTTGAGATTAAGGGTCAACTTTTCTTCATCCATTATTCCAGCCTTTTGATAGCAAAGGACAGCAAGACATTAGCTAAAAAAATTTCCTTTTTTGTTCTCGTGTACTTAGTATTTATATAGGCTCTTGCGCCTTTGTAAAATACTCAAAACAAACACAAATAAAACAACTTTCTCTTAATATCTTTTCTGGTATCCATTCGTAAAATGGTATCAGAGCATATGGTCTGAATTCTAGGACCAAATATTGCTCACCTTATACCAAATCTCTGCCAACGTTCATCTGCTGTTTGAGCCTCCATGTCAATATACACCTCTAACAATGATCTTTCTACCCAACTTGCCGCCAATCATTTAAATGGATTCAAATCCCATCTTCATAATCCAAAACCAATCTTCTCCGAATTAAAAACCCTGATGGGCTAACAAAGGGTCATCGTCTGTTTGACCCATCTAGAAGAAAACTGGTACAAACCTCAAAGAAGACAAATCCAATTTGAAATGCACACATTGTGGGATGTCAAAACACACAAAAGAGGGGTGTTTTATACTGGTCGGATATCCCAAGTGGTGGTCGGACGACCACAAAAAGGGTGGAAAAACCACCGTAATCGAGAAGGGGAGAACTTCTGTCACCGTTGGCAACCTTCCAAACACCACCGACGGAGTCTACACAGGCGAGGGGGGCAACGGTGGTGACAGTAGCAGACGAACATCAGGTGACTGGTTTGCGCCCTTTAATGGTGGTTTCGGAGGTCTTGCGGCAGCCGAACGTGGTGAGGAAGAAAAGTTTCATCGGCGAATCGGTGCGAGAAGTCGCATGAGGCGGCGGATACGTATGCAGTTAACGGGTTTGAAGATATATCTTCAAGCCCTACCATATTAAATATAAAGAACACATCTAGTTTTCAACAAGCCCCCTTGTTTTTCAAAACTGTCAAAAAGGAACCCTTAAGTTTGGAAACTAGTAAAGGAAAATTTCTAAATTTCAAAAATATTAAAAGTGACCCACATGACAAGTTTATTCAAAAAATTCAAAAAATGAATTTATAAACCTTAAAAAATAATAATAGAAATCCACAAGAATTTTTTTATTCAAAAAATGGATGTGCGAACCTTGTAAAAAATCAGAGTGGGAAACAAGAAACGTCATGGATACTTGATTGTGGAGCAACCGAAAGCATGACGTTTGAGAAATAAGACATTATCTCAACATCACCACCACGAAAAAAACAAATTCAAACCGTAAATGGAGAAATAATGTTGGTTGAAGGAGGGGGGATTGTTGAAATAACACCATCATTTAAACTATGAAATTGTCTTTATGTCCCATCATTATCACATAAACTGTTATCCATTAGACATGTAACAAAGGAACTAAATTGCACTGTTTTGATGCACCCTATATTTTGTATCGTGCGGGATATCAGGACAGGAGTAATTATTGGGCGTGACACTGAACGACAGGGATTATATTGCATGGACGAAGTGACTCGTGAAGGAACTGCAATGCTGGCTCATGGAAGCACAGATAGAGAAGCTTGGTTATGGCATAGGCGATTGGGACACCCATCTATAGGTTATTTACATTTATTATTTCCAAAGATATTCCCTCAAAATAAAGTCCTGAATTGTGAAGTGTGTGTATTGGCCAAGAGTCATAGACACTCATTTAAACCAAATAACACTAGAGTTAGTTCTCCTTTCTCTTTGATTCATTCGGATGTGTGGGGACCTGTCGAGGTCATGGGTGGACAAAACTATCGTTTTTTCTATTATTTGTTGATGATTGCATCCGTATGACATGGAACTATTTTTTAAAACACAAATCTAAGGTATTTGATAAATTCACAATATTTTATACAATGGTGCAAACACAATTCCAGACCAATATTCAAACCCTAAGGTCTGACAGTGGGGGTGAATTTGTTAATACTTCGATGAAACTTTTTTGTCAAACAAAGGGAATAATCCACCAAACCTCATGCCCTCACACTCCCGAACAAATCGGCACGGTTGAGCAAAAGAATCGTATCCTTCTTGAAATAACTCGTGCCCTCCTACTCGAATCCCAAACCCCCAAGTTCTTCTGGCCCGAAGCCCTTGCTACCGCTACCTATCTTATCAATATATTACCAACCAAAGCTCTTAACCTAACAACCCCTCTACAAACCCTATCCGAATTTACAAATAATCCGCCAAGCCTTACCCTTTAACCACGGATCTTTGGGTGTTCTGTCTTTGTTCACATACCCAAAACCGATAGAACCAAACTCGATCCGTGTGCTGAAAAATGTGTGTTTGTCGGATATGGAATTAATCAGAAGGTTTACCGATGCTATAGTCCCCGAAAACACAACATATACACCACCATAAATTGTGACTTCCTTGAAACAGAGTACTTTTACAAATCCCAACATAGTGATTTCCGACATGGTGGTGAGGAGGAACAGGAAATCAATGAGACACTATGTTGGCTCAGAAGCATTCCATCAGAAGAAAAGATTGATCACAACATCCCAAATGAGTCACCAAGTTCACAACAACCTGCCTCGATCAGTGTCACAGAACCAACTCCATCTAACCTGTAATTTGAGGTAAGTACTTCTGAAACTCATGAGAATAATCAAACTGGTGAAACTCATGAAAGTGTTGATGAAATAGAAACAGTAAACCAGAAGGAGATCAAACACAAGACAACACTACTGAAGGATATGTTCTACCACCAAGATCCACTTGAGGGGTTCCTCCAAAACGATATACTCCAGAAAAGATATCTAAAAGTTCCAGGTTTCCTATGGCTAATATAGCAACAGGGAACTTAACTAAAGAAGCTAAAACCTTTGAATCAACACTTTATGCTGAGCAAGTTCCAAAAAATGTTGAAGAAGCCCTAAGATCTCAACACTGGAGGAAAGCAATGGAAGTAGAAATGGGTGCTCTGATGAAGAATGACACATGGGAGAAATGTACTCTTCCATCGGGAAAAAAACCTGTTGGCTGTCTTTGGATCTTCTCCGTCAAACATAGACCTGTGGTACCACTGAAAGGTACAAGGCACGTCTGGTGGCGAAGGGGTACACTCAGACATATGGAATAGATTATTCTAAAACCTTCTCCCCCGTAGCAAAGATTGATACTACCCGAGTTTTATTCTCAATAGTAGCCAATAAAGATTGGCCAATTCATCAATTCGATGTAACGAATGCCTTTTTACACGGAGAATTAAAAGAAGAAGTCTACATGGATGCACCACCTGGATATACAAAAGGTTTCAAAAAAATAGAAGTTTGCAAGTTAAAGAAATCTCTCTATGGCCTCAAGCAATCTCCTCGGGCATGGTTTGGAAAATTCACTCTAGCCATGAAGAAATATGGGTTCTGGCAAAGCAACTCCGACCATACCCTATTTCTCAAATATAGATATAAACTTATAACGTGTCTAATCATATATGTTGACGATATGATCATTACGGGTAATGATGGTGAAGAAATCACAAGGCTAAGGAATAATATGTTCAGAGATTTCGAGATGAAGGATCTGGGAAGACTAAAATACTTCCTAGGTATTGAAGTATTAAGGTCAAAACGTGGAATTTTTATATGTCAGAAGAAGTATGTGTTAGACCTTCTAGCGGAAACAGGGATGCTCGACTGTAAACCTACTAAAACCCCAATGATGGTAAACCACAAGCTCCACATAGAAGAAGGAGTTGAGACTGCTGATAGAGAAAGATACCAAAAATTAGTGGGAAAGTTAATATATCTCTCACACACCAGACCAGATATAGCCTACACGGTTGGTATTGTCAGTCAGTTCATGCATCAGCCACAAAAAACACATATGGAAGCAGTGTGGAGAATTATCAGATACCTCAAAGGTATAGTGAACAATGGGGTGCTTTTCAAACCGAACCAACATCTTGAGATTCAAGTCTATACAAATGCAGACTGGGCAGGGGATAAAGGAAACATGAGATCAACATCAGGGTATTTCACTTTTGTTGGTGGGAATTTGGTTACGTGGAGAAGCAAAAAGCAGAAAGTCATGGCTCTATTAAGTGCTGAAGCGAAAGTACTATGGATACATAAGCTCCTTACTGAAATTGGTTTTCCACCAAACCAAACTTGCAAGATCATGTGTGATAATGAAGGCGCAATCCAAATCTCAGAAAACCCCGTCCAACATGATCGCACCAAACATGTGGAAATTGATAGACATTTTATCAAAGAGAAATTGGAAGCAAGGATCATTGAGTTTCCATTGGTCCGATCTGAAGACCAACTCGTAGATATTTTAACTAAATCTGTGAATGGAAAATTTTTCAATACTTTCCTTGCCAAGTTAAGTATTGGAACCCCCACTACTTAACTTGAGGGGGAGTGTTAGAGCTGACAATGAGAAGGGCACCAGCTACGTCCACAATCGGAGTTATGACTGTTTGAAAATGAAATAAATTTCTTGTTGAGATTAAGGGTCAACTTTTCTTCATCCATTATTCCAGCCTTTTGATAGCAAAGTGTTAGAGCATATTCCTATGCTACGTTGTGTCTCGTGTATTGTATCTATGTAATGAGCATGAGAGTGAGTCTTGCTGGCAGCGTACCAGGCTCCATACCTGTTGGTACGGACCAGCGTACCAGATGGTATGCTGGGTGGTGCGCTAGCCAGAATAAGTCACCTATAAATAGGTAGCTTGTGTAGAGAGCATTAGAACTTCTGGTCATTCATCTTATATTCTGTGTGTGTTATGTGTGTATGCTCTCAAGCTTTATCAATACAAGTCTCATTTGTATTTACGTTTGATCTCTTTTCTATCTCGTTATCACTTGATTAGCAAATGATCCATCGCTCCACGACTTTACAAGTGGTATCAGAGCTATCTGGTTCCATTTGCTGATCGACTTCTGTGATTTCGAGTGTTTTTAGAGAGAGAAAGTTTGGGTTTTCTTCGCTTTATATCAAATTTTCGCAATTCAGAGAGTTTCAAAGATGAAAAATGATTTCTGGGTGTTCCTAAAGTGTTTTCGCATCTTCCTGATCCATATTCCAGTAAAAAACATCATAAATTCAAAAATTCAGTTTCATTTTCGCGTGGTACGCATCCGGTCCGGCCGAAGAACATTTGGTACGCCCCTGGTCCGCAAGGCAATCTCATTCGAGATTTTGGTACGCTGAGTTTGGTCCGTACAACAATCTTTAAGTTTGGTCTGTGACGGTTATTTTTCTGGTCCATAGGTTGTTACTCCGTACCATTCTGGTTCGTTAGTGGTACGCAAGTTGATCTGGTCAGCTGCTGGTACGCAAGTTCATTTGGTACGCTAGTTGTTCTGGTTCGCGACTTGGTCCGCACAGGGTTTTGGTCCGGAATTGGTACGCTGAGAACAAGATTGGTACGCTGGCAGAAAAGTGACGATCACTAAAACTGACGTAACTTGAGTTCTGTTTTGAGTTACAGGACCCAATACCAGCCAAAACGACCGTCTCGGAAATATCTACACTTTTACCCGCCTAATGGCCATTACCCTTCGTTTTGGTACCAAAATTCTACTTTTAATACGCCCGTTTTTTAGTTTGAAGTTTTTGCGTTTTGTAACGTAATGTAACACCCCAAAATTTTATATACGTGTGCTATATTGTTAAGTAGCCGAAATATATGTGATATATATATATATATATATATATATATATATATATATATATATAGGGTGAGGTTCATTGTAGACACTTTCGCATGTGAAATAGCTCTTTTTCACATGTGAAAGTTTCTAATTAATGAGAAAAAAGAAAAAAAGAAATAAGAAAAATAATCACAACCATTAGATCAAGAGATCTAATGGTGAAAAAGGGTGTCTACATGTCTACACTTATGGGGGTGTCTACAATGAACTTTTCAATATATATATATATATATATATATATATACGTGTAATAATAGAAAGCCACGATTCGCGTACAAATATTCAACACGACATTCGAGGAAACGTCAAGAGACGAATTTATAGAATATGGTAGATAACGAAAAATAAAGATCGTGGGCGCAGACGGATCTTAAATCCGAGTTACAACGAAGCGGGAAAACGCAAAAGAGTGATTTAGGCCCGGTTTGTAATAAACTGTATTTAAGTACGAACGTCACTAAAGTAACATCGAGGCGAAGTTAGAATGTCAGGTAATGCTAAATACTTGATTTATAATCGTTATAATATATTTACGATGTTCGGCACGAAAAACGGTGGAATCGGTAACCGTTGCTGTTACGCGATAATGACCGAAATCAATTCGGTTAGCCGTTCGAGATGATTATAACATCTCGGCAAAGTATAAATAATTATTATAATATTTATTAAGAGTTTCGGTCGAGAAGACATATTCGGTCTGTGAAACGGCCGAGAACGCAACGCCGATTAGACACGCTCTCTACCGCATAATAACTGAATGTTCACCGGTTAACAATATAACCGAAGAATAAATATAACAATTAATATTTATTGGACCCTCGCAATATTTTAGACGTTCGGTAATTTTTATAAACCGTTTATGAAATATTATATTATTATACGGGTACAGAATACGGGTATAATACCTACATATTTATAGTATACCATATAATATTCTTTTGCTTGTTCCCTACTCTTTATATCATTTGCTGTCAAAATTTGATATATGATTCAACAATCCAAATCCTTAGTAAGCATATATACGTGGAGAGTTTGAATCAAACAGATTTGTACTATATATACATACATTCACAACACAATTATACACAAACAATTCAAACAATTCAGTTCAGTACGTACAAAACCAAAAGAAAGAAAAGAAAGAAGAGAGAGAGAGAGCGTCGCCCGTACACCTCTCTCCCCCCTCGTCCTTTTTCCGACCACCGATCCGTACCCCCCCCCTCTCCCGACTTTCCGGCTACACCAACCTCCACCCGCCTCCTCCGATTTAAAACCCAGCAGCCGGCGGACCAACCCGGCGAAGCTCGACAGCAGCAGCCCAGAAACCGGTGAACCTGCTCCCTTCGTTTCTCCGACGAAGCAGCTCGCAACACAGCCGCCGATTCCACCCGGCGTTCCTCCGCCCTCCAGCGACCTTGTCTCCTCGATGAAAGCTCTTCATGGCGGCCAACCGGTGAGATCGAACCAGCGACCGAGCAGCAGCAGTTCCGCCTCCAACAAACCAATGACCCACCATCGACTCCGGCGAGCTCCCTTGGTCCCTGTCTTCTTCTCTTACCGGCGAGAGCAGGAACCCATCAACCACCGTTCGATGGTGGTCGTGGATGGTGGTAACAGTTGCAATAGAAGGTGGTGGTGGTTTGTGTGAACTTAAAACCCGGTAAAAACGACACTAACGTCCCCTCTTTCGGTCTATGTTTCGGTGGCAAGCGGTTGATGATGGAGCATGGCGGTAACACCGATCGACTGCCGGGATGGTGGAGAATGGTTGCGGTGGTCGACGGTCGTTGCAGGTGGTCCACGGTGGCGACAAACGGAGCGTAAACTAGGGACGACGAATTAACCCGTTTACACTTTCGGACGATGTTTCAGTGGCGTAACGAGGTCTAAACAACAATCTGACAACGGGGAAATGCTCGTGGCGAGAAACTAGTCAGGAAGGACTATTCGTTTGTCAAGAACAGACAACTTTATTATCTTGGTTATTCGGACTCGTTTCACGACCCGTCAAGAAGGTAATCACGTTATATATTTGTTATTATTACAAATATTATTGTTAAGTTAAAGCTTATATGAAATTATAATAGAACGGGATAAATGATATAAATATATATTTAAGACGAATAAATATATATATATATAATTATTAATCAGGTTTATTTAAATAAAATTGATTAAAAGAAAAGATTTAAATATTAAATATATATATATAAATATATATATATTTAATATAAAGGTTAACGATAATGATAAAGTAATTATCGGGTTAAAGAATATTTAATATATGTTTGAAACATATTTAAATATATATATTTAAGTGTTAAAATGAGAAATTAGGGTTTTCTAGCCGCTGTACTATCAAACCCAAGTAAACGGTGATGAATCCAGCTTTCAAATTTTAAAACATGTTATAAAATGTTATAATGGATAATACCCTAAGTTGGTTTTTGAATAAAGATGAGTTTTGATCAAGAAATAAGAACAACGGGAAATTAGGGTTTCCAAACATGATTATTTAATATAAAATAATCCGAAGGGTATGGAGACTTGATTTTTGGTATGGTAACACGTCTTTATACATAATAAGTATATATGAAGTTAAAATGGATAAATGGTAAGGTATTTAAAATACCGAGTTAATAGGATATTTAGAAGTTCGCGCGGACCGGAAGGGTAGACGCCTGTACAGTGGGGTTTCTGGCAAAAGCGAGGGTGTCGCATAAATCCCAACTGGGAAATGGCATCCCTCACTGGGCGATCCCGAGGTGAGCGTTTACTTATAGGAATGCGTGTCTTCATATTATCAATAAAGGAAAATGATAATGGACTAAAGGGTATTTTGGTCATTTTGACCTTTTAAAAGGAATGAACTTAATAAGTTAATATTATTAGATAATGAAGTATTAAAATAAACATAGAAAGTGTTTATTATATTAAACCTTGCGTTAACACCGTACAATACGCGATTAGGTTTAATTGGAAGGCATAGCGGAAGTTTTCTCTGAATTAACTGCTTAAGAGAATAAGGTGAGTTCTATGAGCCCACTTTTTAAATGTTTTAATGTTTTCGGGCTGATATACATGCAATATATATTCAACTGTTTAGTTGAAAAATATTTGAGGTGCCTTTACTTGTTTTGTGTTGATACACATACATGAAAATGTTATAATACCTATAACTGTTTTAAAGTTATTATTACCTGTTATTACTTTTCGGGAAGGATATATTAAACGGGTAATGTAAAGGATAAAACTCTTATATAAAGCTTTGAGAAATGGAAAATGTGAATGTTTGGTCTAAGCCGATGTACGTGAATAAGTGTCGGGTAAATATGATCTTATTAGCCTTGTCGTACAAGACCCATAACATCATATTTATGAAACACTTATTTTCATATATGGGTAATGGACTGGTGTTGAAAATGTTATGAGTCCAAACACAAGGGTTATTTGAATGGACTTTTGGAAAGAATGAAAATGTTTAAAAGATTGAAAAGGTTTTAATCTAAGCGGATATTGTCTAGTGAAAAGGGAAAAGGTGGTTGTACAATCAGAAGCGGGGAATGACGGTTCCCCGGGGTAACGACGGTTACTCTATGAAAGGTTTTGGGTGGCGACGGTTGCCCGAGGGACTAACGTGGTTCCAATAGACAATGCTTAGTAGAATGAATGGTTAAATGTTTTGGTATAATTCTGTTATGTCTTATACCAGATAAAGGATAAATGTTTTGATATAATTCTGTTATGTTTTATACCTGATAAATGTTTATAAAGAAGGGGTCGTTAGGCCCAAATGTTTGAGGTAAACCTTTCAAGGAAAGGTAAAGTTTTAAAATACTTAGAACTCACCAGCGTAAGCTGACCTTTAAAAGCATGTATGTCAGGTATTAGTGATGTTTAAAGTAGCAAGGGAAGGGCTCTAGCAAGGGCAGATTAGATGGGCAAGCTATCAGGAATGACTCGGTAGTAGACTGGCATAGCTATAGATAAGATCTAGTTATAGATTATGTTATTATCTTCCTTACTATTGTAACTCGTTATATATATAAATGAAAAGTTTTTAATTTCTGCTGCTTAGCTATCTCTGTTGTACCATGTGTTCATGAGTAAATCCGACACGTGACCCCTCCTGGAACCAAGACTGGGAGTGGGCGTCACACGTAATTTCAAAATGAGCGATTATCAAGCGTTTTCCGCGATTCAAAACACGATGCAAGCTATCATTAACTATGATAATGAAATAAGAACAAGTCAGAAAGTTTCAAAGTTGCTCAGACTGGAAGATTATCATAGTTGGGTGAAGCGATTCGGAGCATATATTGGCGCTAATGATGTTGATTTTTGGTTATCTTACAATAATCAATATGAATATCCAATGGGTGCAAATGGAAGGCCAACTTTGCAACAAAGTCTCACTGGTGAACAAAAGAAACCATATCAAGCCGAACAAAAAGCGTACGGAACTTTAATGATGGCATTACCTTCAGACTTATTACATCAATTTTCTGCTTATACTTCAGCAAAAGAATTGTGGGATGCAATTCAGAAACGGTGTGAGGGTAATGATCAATTCAAGAAAAGTAAACAAAAGGTTCTAAAGAAAGAGTTCGACAATTTCAAGCATTATCCAAATGATAAATATTTCAAAGCTTATTACTAGGTTTTCACATTTACTGAGTGAAATGTCTTTAGTTGGCATCAAAAAGGAAGAAGCTGATTTGAAAGAGAAGTTACTAGAGGCATTACATGAAAGACGGGAAAACTATGTAATGATGATTACTCATGATAAAGAATATGCAGGATTGTCATTCAATAATTTGATTGAGCAGATACAAGCAAGAGATATGGAGTTGAATGTGAACAAAACCATGCATGCACAAGTACAGAATCCAGCTGCATATCATGGTGAAAATGAGTCGACCATGAATACTAAAGTCAAATATTTTCAGTGAACGTCCTACTACTGCTTTTCTTGCTGGAAAAATCTGAGAATTATGGTTATTCTCCGAGTTGTACATTTACAAGTCCAAATCAATCACCAAAGCATACATTGTCTATAATGCATTTGATGATCTAGCTTCATTACTATCTGCGTTTATTTCATCTTCTAGTGGTTCAATTTTTGGGAATATTAGAGAAGCTGATCTATTTACAAATGACTTAGGTCAGTTGGATGATGATCATCTGAATGAGTTAGATTTACATTGGCAATTTGCTATGACTGTTGAAAGAGGTAAGAGATTCATAAAGAAGCATGGTAAACAATCTTTTCTTCCAGGAGGAAAACTTGGATTGGATAAATCCAAAGTTAAATGTTTCAAATGTTCCAAGATTGGTCATTTTGCTCGTGAATGTCAAAATCCAAAAGCATCTGCATCCTCGTCTTCAACAAACAATTCAAATTCACAATCTTTGATTTCACAAAAGGTTGAAGGATATGACTGGGAAAAGGATATTGAAATTATGGAAGAGAGAAATAATAAGATGGCATTAACTGCAATTCGTAATTCAGATAGTTCCACTTCTAGATATGATCCTGCTACAAGTTCTGTTTACAAAGCTATGGTTTATAATGCTGATCTAAAACAGTATGTGCAAGTTGTATCCTGATGAATCTGCATTTCTAGCCGAAGTTGTACATAAGAATGTAACTGATTTAGATTCAGAAACAAGTTCATGTGAAACAGTAGTGGAAGATATTACTGCAGAAGTTACAAAAGAGCTAAAAGAGAAATGTGAAGCTTGTGCTGCTGCTAATGATAAATATGAATCTTTGTTAAAGGATAATGGTTTGATAACTGAAGAACTCAAAGTTATGAAAGTTGCTTTAGAATGGTCACAACAAAGATGTGCTGATTTAGATAAAGTCAATTCAGAGTTGGTGAAGGAAAAAGATAAATGGGTTGCTGAATATGAGAAAGAAAAGGTTGCTCATCTTGATGCGGTTCAAGATTTGAGAATCTATTTGGAAAGAGTTATCATGTCCAACAAAAGTATGAAAAAGCAAATGCAATTGATGTTGAAGCTGCAGATAAAGTTTTAGAGCTTCAAGAAGAACTTTCAAAGCTTCGAGATGCACATGTTTAGATTCGTGAGAAGAATGAAATTTTAACAAAAGATGTTGCTTATTTCACTAAGAAGTGGGAGAAGGTTCATGCTATGTTAATGGAGATATGTGATACAAAAAGACAACTAAAGTCTGAATACAATGATCTATCAGATCAATTTATTGGTACTCAGAAAGAATTGTTGGATGCTCAAGTCAAGATATCTGAGTTGAAAATTGAGATTCTTGATCTTCAAAAGCAAGTGAAGAATTCAGTTCTGTCTCCTACTTTATTGAATTACATTTATAATCAGGAGAAGAGTGATGGAAGTGTGAAAGAAGAGGAATTACATTCTGTTCCAGCTCCGGTGGTTATATTAAATCCTCCATCTCTGTCACTTGATCCAAGAGCTGAATTGCAAGATTATTCTAAATTTGCAACTCCGGCAAAGAAGAAGAAAAACAAGTCTGAGAAAAAGGAGAAGAAGTTGGGTAAAGATCCGAAGTTTATATCAACTTCAAAAGTTTTGGAAGATGAAAAGATTTGTGAGAAAGTTGCTTCTGGTATTTCGTCTGTTAATGAAGAAGAAAAAGCTTTGATTCAGGGTAACAAATTGAAAGCTATTAAAGCTAAATTCACTAGCAACGCTAAAGGAAGAAAAGTTTCTGAGTCTTCTTCAAGTTCTTCAAAAGTTCCAGGTTACAAACAAAAAGGCTTGGTTTATATTGTTAAAGAAGAACCAGTTACGTAACTACAACAGAAGCAGCTGAAGGAGAAGGTTTTAGTTCACAAGAATCAATCACAGCAGAAGAAAACAAATGGTGTTTAAATCAAAGAATGCTGATTATTATTCTGGAGGGTCTTCTTATAGTTCTGGTTATTCTCCACGAAGTCCACCTCCAAGGTATGATTCTTCTAATGATTTCTTTGATTCTTTTGGTTAAGAATATATTTTTGGTTATCATCATGTGTTCAGGCAGGACAAGAGAAGTTCAAAGAATTTCTTTGATAACAATCAAATTTTTGAAACAAATCTGGGTAGCAGTTCCCTTAATGTTTTTCACAGAAAGTGTTATGCATGTCGTAAACCAGGACATCTTCCTGCTCAATGTCCTACGGATGCGAGCACTCACTTTTATGTGAACAAAACTGCTAAATACGTGGATTTATATGGTCAGATTTTTTATGAAGCACAACCGTCGATGCACAAAGCAACCAGTAAGCCGTCTTGGGCAAAGATGCAAGTTGATAATTTTGTGGGTTCATTGAAAAGTTTTTCCTCGCCCATGATATGGAAACCACGAGTTGTTTCCATGACAAACAAAGACCATGTTGAAGACACCGGGCGGCCCGAGGCTGTTAAGTCGGGCCGGTCCCAAACCGGCTAATGATTTATCTGGTGTCTGCAGGTTTCTTCAAGAAGACCTATCATGCGTGTGTTGCTGATAGTGAAGAACTTGCATAATTTAACATTTCAACGTTTTATCATTCACCAACAGACTTTCAAAAGAAATTTTTGATAAACAATATGTTTCCAAAAATTAAAACTCAAAAGTGTCAATGTTTGGTCGATCAATTTTCTTTCTTTTCCGTATTATTACTTGTGATAGTTGTACATATGTTTACGGGGAGAAGATTTATTGTTTTTGTGTTTTTGTTAAAATGAAAATCCAAAAATAGAGTTTTCATTTTAAGGGGAAAAAAAAACAGAAAGATACAAAAATATTGAAAAATTAGAAATTGTATCCAAACATGAATGGGAAATGATGGTACATTGGCTTACATGTCTCACATAAATTAGATGAAAAAGCCATAAGATCATTCTTTGATGTGCTTGGTAGGCTCGACAATAAATCAGAAAGTATTCATTTGTGATATTCATTAAAAAAAATAATGTTTGACCAAGTGGACAACATCTTGATGCATATCTCAAGATATCAAGAAAAAGATATGTGAAAAAGAAAAATGAGAAGTCATTGTGTAAACATGTGTTCATTTTGCAAAAAATTAAACTTGTTTGATTTTCTTTATTTTGTCAAACGATCGGACTTTCTTTGCGTGTCCACAAGACCGACCTGATCGTTGTTCGTTTGACTTTCTGCTTTATTTTCTTTGGTGTTTCATATAACTCATCGGACTTTCTCTGCGTGTACGGGAGTACCGATCTGATTGTTGTTGGGTTATACAATTTCAACTTGTTAGGCCTTATCTGCGTATCGAAAAGATCGACCTTAAGGTAGATGATTTAACGTTCTAATTTCTTTTTGCATGGAACACAGTTGACTAAATCATGAATATAATCATTATGTGATTAAATCACAAATGAAATCACAAAGTGTGATAAGCAAATACAAATTTGAGTATGACTGATAGTATAAGGTACACTGGTCTAAGCAATTCTAATCAATACAATAACATATCCAGATGGTATGAGTATGATTGTGCCTGAGTTTAAGATGGAAAAATTATACCGGTAATCGACATGACTTGTGTGCTGAAGTAATTGAAATTGAAATGTAGTTTAGCGTGTTATGTTCAATATGATTCCAAATTGTGATCTTTCCCACAAAAGTCAAAAATAGTGTCTGAATTTTTTTTTGCATTTATGTTTCATTTCAGAAAAATCAAAAAGATTTTAGGTGTGTTTTAGCATAACCTTGGAAAAATTGAAAAATTTTAGGTGTGTTTTGATCTAAAGTTTTTAAAAGTCAAAAATATTTTATTTTTTATTTGTTTCGTTCGATTGACAATTGATACAAAAACAAAATTTTCAAAATCAATATCTTGGATTCTCAAAATAGAAGTTTTGCACCAAGATTAAATAAGTTGATAATTCAAAAGGAAAAACTGCACTTTTGTCTTCTAAAGTTGCAGGTTCTGTGTGTCAAGACTCAAGCATGGTGAAAAATGAGGAGTTTGTTGTATCTTTTCACAAGTGGATCTTGAAGTTCAAAGATTGTTCCAGTCTTGATCCAGACATGCTATCTCTATTTCTGACAAGATTTCAAGTTAAAGATCGGATGCATCGATGTTGAAGATTGAAGACTAGAGTTTTCGTTAGAATAGATACACTACACGTTAAGGGGGAGTTTGTTAGAGCATATTCCTATGCTACGTTGTGTCTCGTGTATTGTATCTATGTAATGAGCATGAGAGTGAATCTTGCTAGCAGCGTACCAGGCTCCATACCTGTTGGTACGGACCAGCGTACCAGATGGTATGTTGGGTGGTACGCTAGGCAGAATAAGCCACCTATAAATAAGTAGCTTGTGTAGAGAGCATTAGAACTTCTGGTCATTCATCTTATATTCTCTGTGTGTGTGTTACTGTGTGTATGCTCTCAAGCTTTATCAATACAAATCTCATTTGTATTTACGTTTGATCTCTTTTCTATCTCGTTATCATTTGATTAGCAAACGATCCATCGCTCCACGACTTTACACAAAGGACAACAAGACATTAGCTAACATTTTTTCCTTTTTTGTTCTCGTGTACTTAGTATTTATATAGGCTCTTGCCCCTTTGTAAAATATTCAAGACAAACACAAATAAAACAGCTTTCTCTTAATATCTTTTCTGGTATCCATTCGTAAAATGACCACGTCCCCGGTTGTAAGGGTGCTGATTTTCTCCTTGGAAAGAGCTTGTGGGATAGGCTGTTGGGCCACAAAAGCGGCTGAAGGGGCAGTAGGGTTTTGAAAGGGATTGCAAATATTTCTTAGTTCTCTGCTTTAAAGATAAAGTCACGAAAACTGGAAGTGGGGAGGGCTCGATGCGTAGTGGAGAACATTTCATACGGGGAACCAAGGCCACAAAGGTACCAGTCGCATTTAACATCGAACTTACGGGATGACCAATGGCTGAAAGTTGGTCAAAAAGATGTTTAAACTTGTGGCCATACTCAGTGACTGTGAGGGAGCCCTTTTGAGTTTTCATAGGGTGTCACGAAGAGTGTGCATTCTTTCAATGGAGGTGTGGCTGTAAGCTTCCTCAAGAGCTGGCCACACGTGACATGCAAATTGGAGACCGATGACCTCCGTCGTAGCCTCTTCGGAGAGAGATGACTGAATGAGAAGAAAAACCTTCTGATCAGATTCTTTCCATTTTTTGAACTCAGGTTTGGGTGTAGTGGTGCCTTCGACGGTAACAGTTTCTAATGGGGATGAGATAGAGCGATCAATATGGCCGGTTAGATTTTGATAGGAGAGTAACAAGAAGACTTGATTCTTCCACGGGAGGTAGTTGGTGGAGGAGAGCGTGAATTAGCATAATAGGATACACTAAAACATAGGGTTATTAATTAATAGTGTTGCTTTAAAGAAAAATGGTAACTAAAATGCATTAGAATGTATTACGTACCGAACATGAAATGAATAGTTTAAAAAGCTAGAACGTTACATGTATACTATTTTTATATCCCTTCTCCGTATATCTTGAACGATGGAGAGTGATCGACAAATTAAATTAACGGATTTGTCATTAGAATTTAGAACGTAGCAAGAAGTATATAGTTTTTCAACAAATGTTGATTCTAATTTATTTAAGATTTATAATGTTAAAAATTAACAAGATAAAACAAATTAAATACTATAATATATATTAATTAGAAAAGATATATAAATAACACGAAACTAGTCCAGAAACTAATAATTAATCAAGTGAAACAGCCGGAAGGCAGGCTCCGAACAATTTTTCCAGCCACTTGCCACTTTTCCGACGACTATTCGTCGTCACCTCGTCAACACCGGCAGCATTCACCGGAACAATTCTTGGTCTACCAGCAGTAGCAGGAGCCTGCATCCTCGCCGGAGACCCACCTAATCCAAACATCAAGAATCCCCTCCGGCCGGTCCTCCGCCTCCTCCTTTGTGGTACCGCCACCTTTCCATCACAATCACGACGACCGGCGGATTTCATTCTTGAAGGTTTTTGGGGCGTTTGGTGATAATGATCGGTTTCCGGCAACGAAATCAAATTACGGAAGAAAATAATTTCTTCGGCGATTTTGAAATGAAAGGATGAAAATGAATCCCCATAATCTTGTTTCCCTTTGGATGAAGAAGAGGGGTCACTGTAGATATAAAGATCTGAAAGAGAGAAAGTATCAAAGGCTTCCTCACTAGCAGCTTCATGCATGTAACTATCCATGTTTAGTTTAATGATCTCTTTGAATATGTTCAGGCTTAGTTATGCACATATAAATATATATACACTAATATATGCACATGCAATATATACGCAGACAAATTTTACATTATTAAAACATTAGTTAACAATTATGGACGTCGGTAATGATTTTATAGAGACTTTTTTAAAGTTATTTATACTTAAAGCACAATAAATTTTAGAAGGTTCTAAATCTATCTTTCCTTTTTTTAACGCAACCACTAGCATAGCCTAGTGGTTAGATGTATGACTCTTTACTATGAGATCTTAGGTTAAAATTCAATTTGTTATAAAAGAAAAAAAAATGGGGGTTAGAAGTTAGGTCATAAGCTTTTCTCATCAACGATGAGTTTCATCCTTATGGGGATTGGAGATGATCATGGTGAAGAATAGTTGAGACCGGAGGGGGCGACCCCCCCCCCCCCTCGGGATTATGAGCCGTGACTTTTCGCCCTCGCAAAGTTTTCTGTGAAGCTTCGCCAATGAAGATGAACGGGTGGGTATTGTAATGTCCTTGTCAGTGATACAAATTTGTCGTTAAAAAACAGATTTTTTATTTAATTATTATAATTAATTTGACAACCTTTTTTTTTCTATATAATGTTTCTTTCTTTTAAATTTAGAATATAATATTTTACTTTTATTTACGTTTCGATACAAGTTTTATTTCAAACCTATCCGGCTACGTTTCAAAGTAAACTGTTTTTCTCGAGTCAAATCAAATATGATACGTTTTAGCCTTTTTTACAACCATTTACTGCGGTTTTATATATATTTTTGCAATCCATCTAAAATTTATTTTTCTTGTTATTTAACAATCATCGTTACACTCAAGTAACTTTTATATGATTTCTGAATATTGTTTTTCATTTATGTGTTGATATTGAAACTAAGATGCGATAACTTAATTGCGTCACTTTTGTGTGATTTATGAAGAACTTTTTTCGGTTACGTTTTAATATTAAAACTAAGATGCGATAATTTAATGCATTTTTCTCCTTACATCTTTAATCACGTTAATACCGCCATCCTAATCGTAATGCATGACTGCTAGTCCGCAACAACCTAGTAAATGATATATATGAAAAACTGAAAATTATATACCTATATGCATGATCATCATATGAGCTGTATCGAAACTTAATTATAAATTAGTAGCACGTGATTTTGTGGTGTATTTTTTTATAATTAATTATGGCATGTCATTAAATATAAGCAAATTGATAAATGATAACAGCGACGTACGCAGCCGACTAGGATAATATATAAAGTCATAAAGAGATGGTTTTGGTTTGGTTTTGGCAAGTGCCGAGGGAGTATGTATATCCATATCCATTCGATTGAATGCAAACAAAAAACAGGTGATCAATAATCTAGTGTTAATTAGTTATATTTTGATAAAAGCCCTTATTAATCACATGCATGTATAAATCTAATACATAAGTATGCAAGAGGTAAATTAATTAAAAGGTCAACTAATCACCGAAAAGAACCGTAAAAAATGTGACATAAAATTTTGACATGTTTAAGACTATCCGTAGTGGTCAAGCCCTTTCAAGTTTCTCTTTTTGATGTTTTTTGTCATGTGGCAAATAACGTGGCAAGGGGCTTGATCATAAAATAGGGTGTAATGGTAAAGCCCCTTTCAAACTCCATTTAATCATTACACAATAATTTTTTTTCTTAACTTAAATAAACTAAATTAAATAAAATAATTTTTTAAATGAAAACATAATTAAATAAATAAAAGAGTACATTAATTAAAAATTAAAATAAAAAAAATGTTCACCACATAAAAAAAATTACAACTAAACCAAACCAGAGACCATAATCTTGCTTGATTTGCTCTATTAACTTAATCGCTAAAGTTCGTCCCAGTTCGTCCAGCGAGAGCAGTTGTTAGAGTTGTTCCAAATCCTTTTGCATTTGCCGACGGTTCATAGCGCGACATTGTTCTTTCCGCAAAAGAACTAACTCCTTAAGACTCTCGGCAACTTCATCATCTCTTTCCTTGGTCGTGGTTTCTGTGACAATCCGTCTTTTCATGTCTTTTCCCAACTTTAACTGAATTTAACTTGTTATAAATGTTGTGTAAACATTTATGTGTTGACTATGTTGACCTTAGCAAATTAGGGTTTTGTATAACCATCACTACACGAGCATGCACTTAAGTCTAGCGTTTGACATTCTATGATTTTATGTAAATCGTATGTTGTGATTTTATGTGAACGTTTTGTCATTTTATGTGGCATTGAACTTATGATTTTATGTGATATATTTATATCACGTATTCACATGTTATTCTATGGATTTATGTAACAAATGTCATGTAACTATATGTAGCATCTTATGATTTTATGTGAGTTTAGACATATAAGAATATATTTGAATCTATGATTTTTTTTTGTGAACCTAAAGTAAATACTTATGTACTTTTATTCATGATTTTATGCGAGTGATCCAAGGTTTATATTTTATAAACGTCACGTTGAATATATCTTGGTTTTCACACGTACACTCACCGTCTAAAGTTTATCCCATTAACTCTGTTAGAGCCGCTAACACTTTTAAACCCCGAGGGACCGGTTTCGTCAATCCTTAAAACTTTCCTTTTTAGATATATGTTGGAGGTTTGGCGTCGTCATTACTGAAACATTGTAGCTCATCATAAGGGAGGGACTAGTTTTGTCAAATAATGATATGCCAAGGGTGAATGAATTGTGATTCCATTGATAGTTTGTACATCTATAAATACAAGATTACATGAGGAAAACTAAGGAAAGTAAATAAAAGATATGCACATAAATGATGATTGAAGCTATTTACGTATGATTATTTGATTGGTTAATACGCCCCCGCAAGATGGAGGTTCCATCGGAAACACCAATCTTGGACCGTAAGCGTAAAAAGGGTGCACGAGGCAGCGGTTTCGTGAGAGGATCCGCAAGCTGGTCTTCACTGTTGATATGATGAACTCGAAGGGTACCATCTGAAACTTTCTCACGAACAAAATGACAGTCAAGAGCATCGTGCTTCATTTTGGAGTGGTAAACAGGATTTGCACAAGCATACGTGGCACCGATGTTATCACAATATAGTCTTGGTGAAGATGGGAGAGAGATGCCGAGTTCTCTGAGAAGGTTCTCAACCCAGGCAATTTCGACAACAGCATTAGCTATGGCCTTGTATTCTGCTTCGGTGGAAGAGTGCGAGACAGACTTTTGGCGAGCATATTTCTATGAGATGATATTACCACCAAGATAAATGACATACGCTGTAGTGGACCTGCCGGCAGTGGAAACTCCCCCCCCCCCCCCCAATCTGAATCGGAGAAAGCAATGAGCTCGAGTCTTAAGAAAGAGACCATGATAATTCGTGCCTTTGAGGTAATGCAAGAGACGCTTCAAGGCCGACCAATGAGTTTGAGTGGGCCGGTGTATAAACTGGGATACTTTGTTAACTGCAAAGGAGATATCCGGTCTTGTGAATGCAAGATACTGGAGTGATCCAACAAGTTTGCGATAGGGGTGGAGTCAACCGTAGGTGTGCCATCATCAAGAGTCAGAGCCTGCGAAGAATATAGAGGTGTTAGAACCGGTTTTGCACTGTCCATATAATGATGCTCGAGGAGATCATGGATGTGTCGATGTTGCGAGAGAAATAATCCATAAGGGGTGTGAATGAGCTCAACCCCCAAAAAATGACTAGGTATACCCAAATCCTTGAGGGAGAATCGAGAGGAGTTGCTCTGCACAAAAGTGTTCAAAAAGTAATCATTGTTGCTAGTGACAATGATATCGTCAATATAAACTAGAAAGTAGAAATGAACCCCCTTGCGATTATAGATGAAGAGTGATGCATCAGCACGAGATTTAGTGAACCCAAACTCAAGGAGAAACTTGGTGAGAGCCAGGTACCATGCGCGAGGTGCCTGCTTGAGCCCATAAAGCGACCGACGAAGCTTGCACACATGATTCGGATACTGTTTATTAATATAGCCAGGAGTTTGTTCCATGTAAACCTCCTCTTGCAACTGGCCTTGTAAGAAGGCATTATTGATATCCAACTAGCGCGAGGACCAACCCCGAGAGAGAGCAATGGCCAAAACGGTTCGAATCGTGACCGGCATGGTGACCGGGCTAAATGTGTCAAAGTAATCTTTGCCGTATTCCTGCAAGTAGCCTTTAGCAACAAGTCGAGCCTTATGTTTATCAATGCTTCCCTCGGGATGGCGTTTGATGCAAAAGATCCATTTGCACCCAATTGATTGGCGACTGGTAGGAGCCACTAGTTCCCAAGTGTGGTTACGGAGGAGGGCATTATACTCGTCGTCCATTTCCTTGCGCCAAAGAGGGTCTTTGAATGCTTGAAGATAGGTGGTAGGTTTAAGGGAGGGAGGAATAGGATGAGTGGTGACGGTGTTGAGAAACTAGGAGTTAAAGAATTTTGGATTTGGCTTTCGCTGTCGTGGAGGTAACAGGGCCGCCACTGGGAAGGCAGAGGAGGCTGTGGACGACGAGGGAGTAGTGAACTGGGAAGGTGATTGCGAGCTAGAGTGATCGGGTGCGGGATGGTTGGTGGACGGGTGAGGGCTGGAAAACGGGAGTGATGTGAAGGAACTCATCAGGAGAAACGTGGTGGGAGTGGGTAGAATACCTTTGGATGGAAACTCGGTTTCAACAAAGGATACATTTCGGGAATGATAGAGGCGTTGTATTTTGGACTCAAAGCACTTGTAAGCGGATTTGGCCACAGAATAACCGAGGAAAATGCAAGGTTGAGATTTAGGATGAAGCTTGGAGGTCGTGTATGGTTTGAGCCATGGGTAGCACAAACAACCAAACATTTTAAGTTTAGAGTAGTTAGGCGGTGATTCAAATAGAGTTTGGTAAGGTGATTTAGATTGGAGAATTGGTGTGGGAAGGCGATTGATTAGGTATACCGCCTTCTGAAACGCATGTGACCAGAAAGAAAGAGGGAGACCGGCATAATGAAGGAGAGCAAGGCCAGCTTCCACAATGTGGCGGTGACGCCTCTTCGCGATCCTGTTTTGTTCAGGAGTGTGCAGAGGTGTCGTAAAGTGTGAGATGCCCTCAGATTTGAGAACTGTCGTCAAACCAATGTATTCACCACCATTATCACTAAAAAGTGAGATTATTGGATGTTTGAAATTTTTTTCCACAAGTCGTTTATATTGGGGAAAAATAATCGATACATCAGATTTTCTTTTGAGAGGGTAAAGCCACACATACTTAGAGAAATAATCGACAAAAATAACATAATATTTGAACCCGTCAACTGATTGTTGAACGGGCCCCCAAACATCGGAATAAACAAGCTCTAAAGGTTTGTGAGCTACAAAAGAATTGGAGCCAAATGGTAACTTGTGACTCTTATTCATATGACAAGATTGACAATGAAAGAAGGTACTAGATAATGTTTTAAAGTTTAGACCGAGGTCTATACAAATAAGTTGAAAAATACGCGAAGAAGGGTGGCCAAGCCGGTGGTGCCACTGGAGAGGTGAAGTAGAGACGGTAGCATGAGCTTGAGGTGGAGCGGAAGCGGGCTTGAGGTAGTAGACATCATTGATGTTCTCCCCTTAAGCCATAGGCGCCCCCGTGGTAAGATCCTTCACAAGAAAATGAAGCGGAAAAAATTCTACCGAAACATTATTAGTACGACATAATTTGGCAACAGAAATTAAATTAGAGCGCATGTTAGGTACGCAAAGAACATTAGGTAATGAGAGAGGTTTAACAGGATTTAAAAGTTGTGTGGAACCAAGTTGTGTAATTGACAAACCAGTACCATCACCGAGCATTATTTCATCCAGTCCGCCATAGTCAGAGACGGAGGCAAGAGATGCAGGAGTCGATGAGATACGGTGCGAGGCTCCGCTGTCCATCATCCACATGGAGTTAGTGGGGACGGAGGTGGCAACGTTGGCCACGGGCGTGTGCGAGTCAGGGTGCGGACTCTGAAAATGCGTGAGCATCGGATCGTCTACTCGATCTAGCTAATCGGATATCGAAACGTAATTAACCGATTGTTTTATTGATCAACGAAGAGCAATTACAACCAGTAAACACTTAGAAATGGACTCAGAGAATACACACTCAGAAACACATACTTAACAGAACTCGCACCCTCAGAACTCTACCAACAACAAAGACCAAACATCTATTTATACCCAGCTGGCCGAGCTTCGGCCGAACCTCAGGTTCGGCCAATCTGAACTTCAGGTTCGGACCTAGATCGGCCAGACCTAGTTTGACTTGATCTTGATCTTGCTTGATACTTCACACGACGCACATATCAGGTATCAACAAACTCCCCCTCGTCGTGTGCAGTATCCCTTCAAAATCATCAACGTTGTATCTTCAAAAAAACTCCCCCTCAAGTGTAGAATCCGTTCGTTCAATGAAATGAATCGTCAAATAAACTCCTCCTCAACTCGATCGTAGCTCAATCTTGAATACTTGATGACTTTTTGGTGTATCTCTGGTCTTTCATCAACATCTTCAGAAAACTTGAAGTTGTGATAACTTGCACAAAGCAACCTGCTCAAACATTTAAAAAAATCTTGGCGCAAAACATCTCTTCGAGACTCCAAGATATGACTTTGAAAATGATTTGTATCACGTGTTGATCAGATCGAAAATAAAGCAGAAACAAAATCTTTTCGATTTTTCAAAGTGTATGCTAAAACACACCGAAAATCTTTTTGTTCTTTTCTAAAATGAAATTGCAATACAAAATTCAACACTATTTTTGGTATGAGAAAGATCACTATACGGGATCAAATTGAACATAACGCACTGAACTACACTTCAATTTCAATTAATCGAAACACATAAGTCATGCTGATTGCTGGTATAATTTGTCCAACTTAAACTCAGGCAAAATCATACTCATAACATTTGGATATGTTAAGGTATTGATTTGATCTGCTTTGACCAGTGTATCCCACACTATTAGACATACTCAGACATTTTATATATAAATTTTTTTTCTTTTTATTTTTCCTTTGTGTGATAGCACTTGTGATTTTTCACAATGCATAATATTTCCATGATATCGTCAACC
>JBCNJP010009181.1:0-31999 GCA_039602395.1 Deinandra increscens subsp. villosa
ATACAAAGCTGGGCGGGTACCCTTGAATAAAAACCCAACTTTCTTTCAAAATCATGGATTATCTCTTTATCGCACCGCAACTATATATGGGTCACAAAAATCAGGATCATATCGATATAGGGGCAAAGGGAGTCAAAACCCGTGACCGACCTGTGTAGGGTCGTCACCAACGTCTATCGACGGCTGAGACCATCGACCATCGAGTTCACGTGGCTAACTTTATGTTTAATGAAAAATGAATATTCATGCAAGAGATCCACCCGAAGAGGCTAAATCAAGTGTGTAAACAGATTTCTCCCGTATACAACGAAGAAAAACGGACTAAGGCCAGTCTAACTATGAGTTGAGCGGTTGCTGTGGCGAAGTTTGAAAGAAAACTCCGAGGAGGCGGGGCTTAAAAATTCTATCGAGGGGCGATACGCAATACATCTGAGGGGGCGATACTCAATATATATATATATATATATATATATATATATATATATATATATATATATATATATATATATATAGTGAAAAGTTCATTGTAGACACCCCCATAAGTGTAGACAGGTAGACACCCTTTTTCACCATTAGATCTCTTGATCTAATGACTGTGATTAATTTTCTTTTTTCTTTTTTTCTTTTTTCTCATTAATTAGAAACTTCAACATGTGAAAAAGAGCTATTTCACATGCGAAAGTGTCTACAATGAACCTCACCCTATATATATATATATATATATATATATATATATATATATAGGGTTAGGTTCAAATGAGAACTTTTTCTTTTGAGAACTTTTGAGAACTAAATCTCAACCACAAATTTCAGGGGGGGACCACTATAATTCATGGGAGGGGGGATACATGTAAATAAACTTGTGGCTCAAATTAGTTCTTTTTAGTTCTCAAATCAAATTGGTTCTCAAATGATCCTCTCTCTCTCTAATATATATATATATATATATATATATATATATATATACATAGGGTTAGGTTCAAATGAGAACTTTTTTTCTTTAAGAACTTTTGAGAACCATTCTGAGCCACTAATTTTCAAGGGGGAAGCATTCAAATTCATGGGGGGGATTTCCTTATATATAACTTGTGGCTCAGAATAGTTCTCAAAAGTTCTTAAACCCAATTGGTTCTCAAATGATCTATATCTATATCTATATATATATATATATATATATATATATATATATATATATATATATATATATATATATATATAGGGTGGGGATATAATGAAAACCAAGCCCACTTTGGAAAACCTAGTAAAACCAATCCCTTGGCCCTCATGCTTCCACATCACTAATAAATCATGAGTACAAAAGGGCATAATGGTCAATTCAACCATAAACACTTTCTGGATTCTGACAACCCTATTACACACTTTCTGCAACATTCTCTCTCTTACTTTTTCAATTTCCAAGACAGATTGGTTACATATGTAACTTTGTTAAATATGTAACAGAATTTTTCACTACGTGTTACATATGTAAATTCAACAGGATATGTATAACCAAACAATTTAACAAAATAAATTTTATTAATTTATAAACAAACAATTACAATCAACAATAAACGTTACAAAATGTTTTATACGAACCGGCATATCTAAAAAATTATCAAAAGAATAAACTAGCTAACAAAACAAATATAACTACCTAAAAAATATATATATAAAACCCTAATTATGCTTCATATCTTGATAATACTCTTCATCTTTGACGCAAAATCCTTTCACCTACGAAAAGAAAACAAATCCATTAGTTGTTGATGTTTATTATAGAAGTGTTACATATGAAACCCAAGACTTGCATATGTAAACTAGTAGTTACATATGTAAATCAACACTTAAAATATGTAAACAGTGAGTTACATATGTAAACCAAGAGTTACATATTTAACACAATTAAATTTACAATTGTGTTTTGAAACAAAGACTTACATATGTAAACAAGACTTACATATGTAAGCCAAAACTTAAAATATGTAAAAAGTGAGTTACATATGTAAACCAAGAGTTATGTATTTAACACAATTAAATTTACAATTATGTTTTGAAACGAAGACTTACATATGTAAACCAAGACTTACATATGTAAAGTAACACTTAAACTATGTAAAAAGCGAGTTACATATGTAAACCAGGAGGTACGTAATTAACACAATTAAATTTACAATTGTGTTTTGAAACAACTATTCGCTTATAAACTCTTATTAGAATCTTTGTCGCGCCGTTATGTTGTGTACTAGAAGTGTTACATATGAAACCCAAAGACTTACATACGTAAGCCAATAGTTAAATATGTAAACCAACACTTAAAATATGTAACAAAACTTATATATGTAAACCAGTAGTTGCATATGTAAAACAACACTTAAAATATGTAAACAGTGAGTTACATATGTAAACCAAGAGTTACATATTTAATACGATTAAATTTACAATTGTGTTTTGAAACAACTATTCGTTTATGAACTCTTATTAGAATCTTTAACGCGCCGTAGTGTTGTGTACTAGAAGTGTCACATATGAAAACCAAGACTTACATATGTAAACCAATAGTTACATATGTAAACCAATAGTTACATATGTAAACCAACACTTAAAAAATGTAAACAACGAGTTACATATGTAAACCAAGAGTTACATATTTAACACAATTAAATTTACTTTTGTGTTTTGAAACAACTATTCGTTTATGAACTCTTATTAGAATCTTTGTTGAGCCATTATGTTGTGTACTAGAAGTGTTACATATGAAACCCAAGACTTACATATGTAAACAAATAGTTACATATATAAAACCAACACTTAAAATAAGTAAAACAGTGAGTTACATATGTAAACCAAGAGTTACATACTTAAACCAAGGCTTAAAATATGTAAAACAGTGAGTTACATATGTAACCTTGGAATTATATATGTAACTCACTACAACATAAAAGCATAAAACATGCATACAAACATCAGAAAATACTGAAAACACATCAGAGTCAAACGTATAAAGCTTACACATGTAGAAAAAATAATCCATTTTAATAGATTACTCTATAGATTTATATAATGGTTAACTAGGTATAATAAACATTTTATTAAAAAACTTGCATAAAAACGAGAACGAGAAAAGATATAACAAAGAAGAAAAGCTATAAGAAAAATAAAATTTTTGACATCAAAATCCAAATAAAGATAAAAGAAAACTAACCATTTGAATATTAAAAGGCTAATTAGTACTGACAAAGCAAAGTATCATCATACCAAACCCATTTTCCTTTTATTATTTTTCTTTTTTCATTTATTATTCTCATCTTCTTCTCCATCCATATCAAACTAGATGGTGAAGAGGAACAAATACCTTTGTTTTTGAGTTTCGAACTAGATGGTGAAGCAAGACGGTCCGATGACGTTAGTGATGGTGGTGGGTTTCTCAGATCTTGAGTTCCATGGTGGAAGCTTATAAAATTGTTGTGGGTTTTGAAAGAACTAAGAACCCCATTTTCTCAATGTAGCAGATCGGCGCCGACGATGGTGGTTGTTGACGCTACAAGTGTTGCGCCACCTTGAGAAAGTTGTGATGACGGTGTTTAGCGGCGGTAAAGGAGCAGATCTGCGACATGGTGGGTTAAAAACCCCAAATCCGTGAAGTCTCAGGTGGGGGTTAGCGACAAACAGCGGTTTGCACCTCTTAAACACATATAACCGGTGGCGGAGGTGGTAATGGTGGTGGCGAAGGTGGTAATGGTAGTGGCAGAGTTGGTAATGGTGGTGCCGGAGGTGGTAATGGTGGAGGTAGAAAGTTATGGTAGAGAGAAGAACTTGTAGGATGAAATGAAAATGAGAAAGATGGTTGGAGAAAGATATATATTAATCAAAATGAAAAATAAATTATAGATGTGAAATGACAGGAGATGGTAAGTTCTCTGCAAAAAGCAAAAAGAGAAAAGTCATATTTTTCATTTCCAAATATGTCATAAAAGACAAAATTGACAGTCAATTAAAAAAAAGAAAAATGAGACAAAAATTCACAACCTTTAGATGAGTTGATCCAAGGGTTAAGAAGGGGTTTCTTAAGTTTTCCAAACTCAATGAGGTTTTCATTTTATCCTTCCTCTCTCTCCCTCTCTCTCTCTCTCTCTCTATATATATATATATATATATATATATATATAGGGTTAGGTTCAAATTAGAACTTTTTGTTTTGAGAATTTTTGAGAACTAAATCTCCACCACTAATTTTAGTTGGGGACCACTACAATTCATGGCAGGGGGGTATATGTAAATACAACTAGTGGCTTAAAATAGTTCTCAAAAGTTGTCTCAACCAATTACTTCTCAAATGATCCTCTCCCTACATATATATATATATATATATATATATATATATATATATATATTTATATTGCGAATATCGAAAAAAACCGTGGGTGCGGTCGCCCCCTCCGGTCCCTTCAGTACTTCGCCATTGAGCGGTTGTATGCGAACTCAACTTGTGGTAGCACCGTATCCCACTGCTTTGGAGTCTTCCTGACCAAGCTGCGAAGTAAATTACCAAGGCTCCGATTCGTTACTTCCGTTTGACCATCCGTTTGAGGATGGTGCGAGCTACTACAGTGGAATTGTGAACCTAGACGTTTCCGGAGAGTTTGATAGAAGTGGTTAACAGATTTAATGTGTCGATCGGACGTAATCGTCTTCGGAATATCATGTAGTCGGAAAATCTCAGAAAAGTATAAGCAGGCCACTTGAGAGGCATCAAACGTCTTGTTGCATGGAAAAAAATATGCCATTTTCGAGAACTATAACCTCTGTCAAATACCCGTATTGTGACCCGTCCGCCTTTAATATTCTTGTATTTGCAACGTTTCTTTCAAATAGTAAAACTATATATATACATACACATATATATATATATATATAGGGTTAGGTTCAAATGAGAACTTTTTGTTTTGAGAACTTTTGAGAACTAAATCTCAACCACAAATTTCAGGGGGGACCACTACAATTCATGGGAGGGGGGATACATGTAAATAAACTTGTGGCTCAAATTAGTTCTTTTTAGTTCTCAAACCCAATTGGTTCTCAAATGATCATCTCCCTATATATATATATATATATATATATATATATATAGGTAAAAGATCAATGTAGACCCCTTGTTTTTTGTAGACCCGGTAGACCCCAAAAATAACCATTGGATTAGATTAGATCAAGGGCTAAGATTAGATTTGAGGATTTAAATGAGATTTTGGCTGAAAAAACGCGGAGGGGTATTTTCGTAATTTTTCAGCGTCATTTAAAAGTTGCAGTGAGTTTTATATTCTGTACTGAGTTTTATATTCTGTACTGAGTTTTATATTTTGTACTGAGTTTTATTTTTTGTACTGAGTTTTATATTTTGTACTGAGTTTTATATTTTTGTACTGAGTTTTACATTTCTGTACTGAGTTTTATATTCTGTAGTGAGTTTTAAAACTCGATGTTTAAAACTCAATAGTTACTTTTAAAAGTCAACTAAAATCAATATCTCACGGTGTGTTTTATACTCAACATTGAGTTTTATAACTTGGTGACTTATATAAAACTCACTAATAAAACTCAGTGAGTTTTATAAATCACTGAGTTTTAACTGAAGGGAGATAATGATAATGATAATCAGTGAGTTTTAACTAAATTTTATAACTCACAACATAACTTGGTGACTTATATAAAACTCACTAATAAAACTCAGTGAGTTTTACAAATCACTGAGTTTTAACTGAAGGGAGATAATGATAATGATAATCAGTGAGTTTTAACTAAATTTTATAACTCACAACATACTATGAATCTAATGTATGTCATCACTCATCTTAAAAACAATGCTTCAAATGGCTTTTCAGTAACAATTTGATCCTTTTTTTTTTAACGGCCAGACATAACATTAAAACACGCTAGCAAGGTGCTAGGAGGAGAAACAATAAGTTCAAAGAAAACAAAATACAAAGGAATTATCACAACAAACAAATACAAAAGAACCTACTTTGAGAACAAACAACATGCAACAGACCCGAACCCATAATATTAAATGAGCAAAATATTAAGGCTAAAAGCCTAACAGCAACCCAGAATCACATGAGTCTCCCCTTCCGCAGCCAAGTCTTCTGCAGACACCCAAGTACAACTAGCCCCATGTCACCTAAAAACCATGCAGACTCATGATCCCTACACCAATCCACCCTTTTTACCACCTCTCCACATCCCCTTCCGAAACACAAATGCAGAGGATACCAAAGCACCAATTAATCGTGTCTTCCCACCATTCAAACTCAGCTTCTCAACCACGTATTGAAGCTTGGAATTCACTGCAACAGCTGAGAAAAAAAAAAATGATAAACATCTGGACATATGTAGATAACTTCATATACTTACATGAGTTACAGGCATGAACCCATACCTCTTAAGAACTTCCACATCATCAGTAGCCATTGGAACCTGATAAAGTACCAATTTTAAGTTTACAATACATACCAGAATACCAAATTGTTAATAAGTGGGGATGAATCAGTAGCTACTGTCGATGAATGACGATGAATGACTGAGATTGTCACAGTCCCCACAACCCATATACTCCATCGGTTCTTCATCAGTTTTTCTCTTTTTAACCTACATATTCATGTTCATAAGTGCCAATCTCAAATAAATGAAACACAATCTTATTCCTTGTCCCTGACTCCCTTCTATTTTGTTGGTTTATATGCCAAATGTAGCTAGAACTTTTTAATAGTACCAAGTTTGATATAATCGTAAATTTTTTTAACCAATACTAATAGCAATTGAGATTTTTGAACCAATTGTTACTAATAATTTGAACCGATGGAACATTATGAGGTACCGCAAACAAATCAATTTAATTATGAGGGATACACAAAAGATATAGAAAGAATTTAAAAAAATACGCACCTAATGCCGTCGCCATGGCGAGCTTTGAGTGAAACCCTAAAACATCAAACTGTGTTTATAGTGCACAATAATATCCCTAACTGTAGCTAAATCGAACAAAAAAGGGACGGCAAACAAATCAAATTTATGAGGGATACACAAAGGGGTAAAGAGATCGGGAAGGAATTAGAACCGTTAAAGAAAAAATACGCATCTTCATAGAATCCTCATCGTCCTCGTCGGTTTAGGGTTTCTTGCAGACCTGTGATTTGACGGAGGTTGAACAAAATTGACTCTGGGTTTTTAGGATCTGGACTGAGATGCTTTTGCGTAGTTCAAATCTCTCTGAGATTTTTGCTTCAACGCAATCTCCAGCATCTCATCATCTTCTCTACGTACTTCGCATCTTTTCATTGAATTTGGAAGTCGATTCGAAGTAATTAGGTACATTGGAGATGATTTAAGAAAATTCAACAGTGACGATCGTACCCCTGATCTTTACAAGTATGTTTTTTAATCCAACGGTGATTAAAGGGGTCTACGGGGTCTACAATTTTTAAGGGGTCTACACGGAACCCTTCCCTATATATATATATATATATATATATATATATATATATATATATATATATATATATATAGGGGAAGGAATGATTATTAACCACATCTTAGAGCATTAACCAAATAACCATCATCCAATGGTTGATAAAAGCTAGAAGCCACCAGATTTTGCCATGTGTCCATTTCTTTTTTTTTAATTCAAAAGGGCAAATCTGTCAATTTACATAATCATATAAACCCCCCCCCCCCTTTCATTTTAAAACGTCCATAACTTTTTTATACATTGTCGAATTTTTATAAAAGTTGCACCATTTAACTCGTCGCATTTTTATCTTTAATTCAAGTATAGTCTCGACGTTTTTTATTACCATTTTCTTAAACGCACGATGTAGCATTAGTGTTACAACCAGTAACATCATTGTCAGAAGTGTTAACAAATAACAAAATTACATCCACACATTCATAAGCAGTAGCATCGATGTTACTATTTAGGTACAACTGCATATGCATATATTACAAACTACAAAATGCATCAATATCTCAGACCTACGATGTAACATCAGTGTGACAACCACTAACATCATTTTTTCTACTTAGGTACAACTGCATATGCATATATTACAAACTACAAATGCATCAATATGCATATAAAACATTGATGCTATAACATTAACAGTTGTGTGATGATGAGTAGCACCAAGGCTATCAAGATTCAACAAAACATAATCAAATATACAAGTAAATATACACAAATTCGATACTACAAAGCATCAAGATTCAACAAAAACATGATTAAAATGTACAACTGCGTATGCATATATTACAACCTACAAATACATCAAATATGCATATAAACAATGATGCTATAACCATTAATATTGGTGTGATGATAGTAACAGTGATGTTATTACTTCAAATTACCAAAATGTACAACTAAAAATACGAAGATTACAAACCGTGAGTAACAAATTGGTAGAGAAAATTAAAAAATAAAAATGCATTTATATAAATCTAAAAAAGATATTTCATTATAGAATAGATTCTAAGCAAAATTCAAGATCAAAACTACCGGTTCAAAAATAAAAAAATAAAACGATTAAAATGAAGGGAGATGGTTACCAAGTTACAAAACTACGACCGCCGTTCTTAAAACAAATCATTAAAAATTTACAAAAGTGGACCAGATCAATATAAAACAAATTATTAAAAAAATCGGAGCAAATTACAAAATCACTACCAGATCTAAACAAATCATTAAAAAATAAATATAAACAGATCGGACCAGATCAATAGGAAACAAATCATTAAAAACTAAATCGGACCCTCAAAAAACGAACCGCCGTTCTTGAGCTCATCGGAAAACATGAACAGAAAAAATCAACTAAATTGAATAAAAAAATCAAACCATGCCTGTGGGAGGAGAACACCGCCGTTCTTTACGTCTTCGTTTGATCTAGAAATCCCAGCGGCGGTAAGTTACGCCGTCTCTATTGCCGTTCGTGGCTACAAGTGAGCTCGGGATTCATGGTTTTGGTTAAAGGAGGAGAAAATGGGAGCGCCGCCGTGAGGTGCGTTGTGGCCGGAGCATGGTCGCCCGAGAAATGAGGTTGGCGGAGGTGGGAGCCGGCGCACCAAACCCCTCTCGGGTCTCCTCTCTCTCTCTAACATTTGTTGTAATTGAGTGTGAATGGGGAAAGAGACAAGAGTTTAAGGTTTGAAAATTTTACCAATTTGCCCCTCTTTAAATCTGGACCATGGATCATAATCAAAAAGTTAGATTTAATTTAAACCACAAGATCAAAATGATGAACCATTAAGATTGGGTTATTTAGTTATTGCACTAAGGAGTGGTTAATAAATGTTCCCATCCCTATTTATATATATATATATATATATATATATATATATATATATATATATATATATATATATATATATATAGGGAGAGGATCATTTGAGAACCAATTTGATTTGAGAACTAAAAAGAACTAATTTGAGCCACAAGTTTATTTACATGTATCCCCCCTCCCATGAATTGTAGTTGTCACACCCTGTAAGATTTGTGTCGGGATGCGAAAAAGGTTATCACAGTCAAGGTTACGAACGTACTCTGAATGGTTCAACAACTAGAGTCGTTTTGGAAAATATTAGATTGTTGGAGTAAATAGGAGTTTTTCCAATATCATTACGCAGCGGATTAATTGTAATGAGAAAAGTAAATAGTTTTAAGTTTACAACACATAAGTTTCACTAGATTTTTAGGACATGACACCGTTAGGCGTTATGTCAGGAAAATCTCCAATAGCTAAATCATACTCCAGAAACAAATGATAAATCCTAAGATGCAAAGGCAGGAAACAAGCAAGCAGGTCCGATGCATGCACAGCAATTAAGTTTAAGTACCTGAGAATTCATACGAGAAAACGGTCAACAAATAATTGTTGGTGAGTTTCACAGGTTTAAAGTGCTAGCATTTAAAGGGTGTATGAAAATAGTAATTGGAAATAGTTCATGTTAATAGTTGACAATGTTTGATAAGACTAGTTGATAATGTTACCATGTACCCTGAATACCGAAACTGACTGTTTACCCACTCTTGGTACCTATTGTCTGTTTGGTACCGCATAAATATGACATAACAATTTGTACTCTTTGACAAAAGACGGAGTCACGATTGGAGCGACCAATCAGAGCAGGGGCGTTAACCCAATAGATCTATTCAAACGTTACCGTTTGCAAATGATAATTAATCGGATTCAGTTAATAGTGGGGTTTGAGTTATAGCATGAATGAACATGAGATAACAAGTGTGGACAATGGAAAAGCACATAAAACAGTTATGATAACAAGGTCTGATTGTCTAACATGGAAAAATGTATGTATGAATTCTCCCCCAAAGATAAAATAGTTAAAGGAAAAAGGGGCCGTGAAAACTCACATGATTCAGTGATGGAAATCGGTAGCACGATCAATGAAAATGCAAGCCTAGATAATTATAAGACATGCAATATAATAAGTAATTGGGTTGACATTAATGTCACTCCGATTAGGTAGGTCAAGTCTTGACGTCATGGTAGCCTTAAGGTTAAGTGATTTGAAAACCAAAGTAAGTGTGTCCGGTTATGTATTTATTTGGAAATAATGTAAAGTATATATTTTTAATTAAATAAAATATATAAAATTACCAAATAATATTTAAAGATGGTAAATATTTATAGAAATAAATATTTAGTCAAAATGAGGGTTTTTATATGAAAAATTGGTTATTTTGACAAATTAGTCAAAAGCCGGGCGATTTCGCGGTAACCGCCGTTTACACGATATTTATCCGTTTAAGTTAGAAATCAATCAAGTTCAATAAAATATGATTATTTTCTGTCCAATATGGGTGGATAATTATTTTAAGTGTCGGTTTGCATTAGTTTGCCGGTTTTGTGTATTTAGTGCCGGTTTTGCCGTTTTGGTCCCGTTTGCCCGTTAAATGACACCGTTAGGTTCCTAAATTCACCATAAGCATTTGTAAAAATGTTTTCATTATTAAAATAACCCTATGAGTTCATTTGGACCAGGTTTGGGTTTTGTTACAAAAATGGTGTTTCCGGGCCCGTCGGGTGTCGGTTTTAGTCCCGGTTTGTGCCCAAATTCAAGTAATTTATAAAGGGATCTTTTGGCCATGTCTTAGGTTCACTTTAACCATCACAAACTACTGTTTAAAAGTCCAAAGTTTCTGGTCTAAACGGATCTTTAGTGAAAAGCAATTTCTAGGGTTTTTAAAGTGTACTTTTGCATGTAAAAGTTTGCTATGGTGAGTTTAAGCACTAGTAATCTTCCTAAAGTCCAAGATATCATATTTTGACTATATTAAAGGTTTAAAAACGTGTCATAGGCATGTAGGGGTCCAAAGTTACAAGATCTACACATAATACATGATAAATACAATGTTAATGTCTAAAAATGGCAACCTAAGCAAATACTTGTGTAGAAGTCCAACCAAACTAAACCTTGAACATAATAATGTAAGTAAACACTATCATGAGTTTCTAGTGGCAAGATCTATTGGTGAAATATGAAGTTAAATACAAGTAAGTAGACTTTTATAGTTCAAAATGGTGTTTAGACAACTATGTGAGTCAAGACTTGCTAATGGAGTGTTCTAGTTAAACAAAAGAACTAAGAATACTTGTTAGGACAAGATTTAACTAGAAGAAATGAAGATGAAACCTTGTTGGAGGGAAATGTAGGCCGAAAATGGTGATGATGATGGTTACACTTGAGAGTTTTTGCTTCCTAGCATCATGGATCATCAAGAACATAAGAGATTGAGTAGAAAATCTAGAGAGAGTAGAGAGAGAGAGAGAGCTTACGGTTTTTAGAGAGAGAGAGGAGCAAGGAGAGTGTGCTCTTGAAAGGTGAAAGTGATAAATGAAGCTAGGTTCTCCAAAAGTGATTAAGTATGAAAGTAAATGAGAAATGAGAGTGTTTGGTTAGTGTGAGGGTGGGTTTCGGTCCAAATAGAACCGAGAGAGAGAGAGGGCCGAGAGAGAGTAGAGAGATGGAGAGAATTGGGTGTTTGGGTCTTTGGTTTGTAATAAATATCTAATATGTAAAGTGGGTTAATAAAAGTTCAAGTGTTTGTGTGTGTGTGCTTGTGTTCGGCCGAGAAGGAAGGGAAAAGAGGGCTCGGGTTCGAGCTTCTCTTGTGGCCGGTTCACAAGGGCTTCAAGGAGGGTTCAAGGGAGTTGAATACTTGTGTTATGTGGGTGCAAAAAGGTAAACATGGCTGGAAACTTAGAGAGGGAAAGATGGAAATGTGGGAGGGAAACTAAGGACCTTTGGTCCATAGTTTTGTTGGCTTGTTGAGACAAAATTCCCCTACTAGTCATAGGATTGTAGAAGATGTTGGGAGTGCTTAAAGTTGATGTGTTTAGCATCAATAATGTCAACTCTAGTACAAGAAAGTAACTAGAAAATTTAATATGGTGGTTTGGTTTGGTTGTAGTAACCGACGAAGAGAAGAAAGGAGGGAGGTGGTCACGGGTTCGATCCCGTGGCCGGCCGGGTCGTGAGGAGAAAAAAGGAAGGGGAAAGGAAAGGTGACGGGTCGAGTAAAGGGGAAAAATAAATGAGTTGGATTGGATTTTAATGTTTTATAAAACGTTTATTCACGACAACGTAAAATAATAAAAATAATGACTCGGTTTGGAATGGAAATATTCGAGGGTGAATAACATGAAAATATTACGTTGCATGTATATATATATTGCATGCATGTAAAGATACATTCGTCGCGAACATTAATAAGGTTTAATAAAATGTTTTGGACGTAAAATATATTGAGGTTTACGTGAGGAATGGATCACAAGTCTCGTTTCGTTGTCATTGTCTAAACACGTTGTTATTTGACATGAAATTGTTTATATAAGTTATATATATATATATATGAAATGTGTGTCATAAAATGACAAAGGTTGATAAAAGGTAAATTAAAGTTTAATGGTTTAAATGAATGTAAAATGAAAATGAAAATAGTGATAATCCACAAGATGATGGGATCATGTTTAACGTTTACCACATAGTTTGGTAATTTTGATAAATGAGTTCGGTTAGTCGCTTTATTATTATTGAAATTCCAGCGACCATTCCGTGCAAAGAAGTCATCATGTTCAATTATTGTTTACAACATGAACTAAGGCTACGTCAAGGCTATATTCCTATTGTAAATGAATGCAATTATGATAAAATTGACACGTTGCAAGTAAACAGTTACGTAACACAGTTAACACATAAGTATATATTATCGTTTTAAGTCCTTGGAAACTTACTGGTTGTTACAGTAGTGGTCCCCCCTGAAATGTGTGGTTGAGATTATATATATATATATATATATATATATATATATATATATATATATATAGGGTTAGGTTCAAATGAGAACTTTTTCTTTTGAGAACTTTTGAGAACTAAATCTCAACCACAAATTTCAGGGGGGGCCACTACAATTCATGGGAGGAGGGATACATGTAAATAAACTTGTGGCTCAAATTAGTTCTTTTTCGTTCTCAAATCAAAATGGTTCTCAAATGATCCTCTCCCTATATATAGGGTTAGGTTCAAATGAGAACTTTTTCTTTTGAGAACTTTTGAGAACTAAATCTCAACCACAAATTTCAGGGGGGACCTGTAGGTCCAGAATTTCACCTAATCACGATATTATAATCTAGTACAAGTGCGGAATCCTTGTACAAGACCGATTCAAGAATAAAGATGAAGAGAACACAAGAAAACGATGAATGAACGATAAAATTTTGATCTTGCACACAAGTAAACTTGTCGGGTACAAAACACAAATCGTAAACCTCCTTGGCTCTCCACTCAATCGTAATCAGCCAACCTACAATGGAGAACCACATGGGGTTTATATAGGTACCCAATGGGTTTACTATTGGGCCCCTTGTGGATCATAAACCCAATAGTAAACCCAAACCCAATCATAAACTAGCCTAAATACAATAGCAAACTAGCCTATGATTCTAATGAAACCCTCTAAGCCCAGCCCAACATGTTTAATATTACAAGCCTTATAATCTAGCCTCTACAATCTTCCCCTAGGCTTGTGATATTAAATGTCTTCGATCTTTGAAATTCTTCTTCTTGAGTGGCTGGTATAGATGCTGATGAAGATTCTTTCTGCAGAAAACTTCATTGGGTTTCATAACGGGCACTTGGGACTTCCTCTTGATCAGCATCAGCTCGAACTTCTTGAAATGAACAAGTTAATGAGAGGAGGATTCTCATTGACTTGCTTCTCTTGAAAGACTTGGTTCTTACTCAATCTTCGGTAACTGTCTTGAATCTTCATAAATTAGAGGGTAACAAGTTTGAACACCTCTAACTTTGAAGAGCTTGGTTGTTGATCTTTAAACTTCATGAACTCTGACTGCTCTCTGTATCATTTTCTTTTTCAAAGATTGACTTGAAAATCTTCAGCTTCCCCTAAACACATGAACATCTTCTTTGAAGCTCTTTTGAAGCTTTTGGAAACTTGTAAAGACACCAACAACTTCCCCTGAACAGTTGCTTTTCAGATGGAAGTCTTGTTCGGCTGGTTCTTTAACTTTGAGCAACAGCAGCATCTTTCTATCATCAACCTGTCTGACACACATTTGAAAAAATATACTCCACCAGACATTTGATGACTGGTCTTTGGGTTAGGTGGTAATTATCATCTGTTCAGTTGATTCAAATTAACATAATTTTAACCAAAAACCCTAATATAGATTACGGGTTTTCTATAAAACTTCCCCTGAACCCAAGACCTCTAAAGACTTGCCCTTAGCTGATAACTTCCCCTCATCTAAGGACTTCCCCTGAGATAATACATATTATCCTCGAGTTCCCTTCGGATACTATGTATTATGGAAGTCTTTTCGGATAATAAGTCATCTCAGTCCCTGGATAATCCTATTATCCCATACTCCTTCCCCTAAAAATTTGGCAAGATCTGTCGGGGGCATATTGTCATGCATTAAAACCCATGAAAAACATATTTTGACTTCTCAAATCAACCTGGCCAAGACGAAAACACACCAAAAAGAACTTAACGACTCACACACGAAAGATAAAAACTAAACAAATACTTACCAAACCAAACATGAGAAAGTTTACAAGGGATCAAACCGTATGAATCTGACTGAGGAACGCTTTTCAGCTTCAGTTACTCAACTAGTCCAGGTGATTGCCGGTATGTTTGTCCGCTTTAAACTCAAACCCGTTTAATCCCAACCGAATGCGTCATGCTTAATGTAGTACAATATTACCGTCATGTTTAATTGTCCCCACTCCCAAGCGTACACAACAAAACCTACCCAACCTCAGAGTTTATTGAGGATTCACAAACCCCCAACTTGAGGAACCATGCAACACCGTTATGACTACCACTTATTTTCATTAACCATCAGTTGGTGATCAGGTCGGCCGCTAAGCACACAAAGAAGACCAACTGAGTGATTATTTTTCATTTTCTTTTCTTTTTCATTTTTTTTTCATTTCTTTTTCATTTCTTTTTCTTTTCTTTTTATTATGTGGTGTAGTCACAACAGCAGAGACATGGCGTGTGAGAGAGTGAATACTAGGTAATTACCACTCTCAACCCATTTTTGTCGGGACTCAGTCTTTTAAACCATGCAACCTGGGATGGGAAACTAAACATATATATCTTTTAAGTTTACTGCACTTTCATTGGTGGTCATACGATTAGGTCGAGCCTACCGAGCATATCACCGTGGAGCTTGCCTTTCACTTCCGCCTTACGCGTGTCAGCCATCTCCAATCCGTGCATTCAATTTACTTCCCCTAAACTTCTCAGAAACAAGGCACAAACAATTAAAAATTGAAAAGCACACTATTTTTGAGGGGTCAACTTTTTCTTCATCTTTACATTTCTTCCCCTTGCTTTTTGATTTTTAATGTCACAATCTTGTGAACATCATTTTTTTTTAAACAAATAAACAAAACACACAAACACACTTAAAAGAACAAAACACAAAATTTTGAAGATATCTGGCCAAGCTAACTTTCAAAGTATTGATTTGAAAAATTTAGTAAATTGGGTTTCATGACATGCACACTTCATTGCATTTGAAGTCAAACACATAATCAATCACCAAGTGAAAATTTTAGAGAAATTTGGTTTGACTCAAAAACACCCTTTGCCTCTTCATTCACACAACCAAGTTAAGAACAGTACCTTTCGTGCTGAATTTTACCTTTTACCTCTCGATGAGACATACCTTCCATTTATAGATTACTTGACATGACATGAAGATACGTCTCCTAAACTGTGCCTGGAACAATCACTTATCAACAAACAAATTAGTAATAAAAACGTTAGTGATAATCCTCCATGATCGTTCCTGCACAGAGTGAGAGATTAGTTAGCCATTGGTACCCAGGCCATTGTTTTTCTAGGTACACCTGAGGAATCAATGAATGAAACTTCTATTAAAAACCTTCCTTTTGAAAAATCAGGAAGTTGTGATGGAGCTGCCTTGATTTTTGGTTTCCAAGTTCCAAGTGATTTAACATTTGTTTTAGTCACTTTTGGAGTTGTGACTTTAGGTATTTCAACCTTCTTTGTTTTAGATTCATTTTTCAAAACAGTTTTTGTTTTAGTCACCTTTGGAGTTGTGACTTTAGGTATTTCAACCTTCTTCATTTTAGAATCATTTTTCAAAACCGTTTTAGTTACCTTGGGAGGGGTAACTTTGGGTTTTTCAGACTTTGCTTGTTTTGAAAATGGTTTCTTCACCTGTTTTTGGAAATTTTGGTAACTTGGAAAGCTGTTCTTTTGATTTAAAGATTTTCTTTCAGCTTTGGCAGCGCCCCAATGTTGATCAGAGGGTTTAACCTTAGGAGTAACAGTCTTCATTGCCTTAGCTTTTTGCACCTTCATGGGCTTAGACTTCAACTGACTCCTGAGATGAAGCCCTTTGACTTTGTGGATAGTAGGGTTCATAGTGGCGATAAAGACAGTTTCTAGCAATATGACCAGCAATGCCACAATTAAAGCAAGTCTGCTTCTTTAGATAGAAGTCAGACGTGTACCCATTTGTCTTTGGTGGCTATATATGGAGCTGGTTTGCCTTGTGCCTGCTTCTTTGCTTTGTCTGCAACTCCAGATTTGACTTTCTGCTGGTTCCTTGAAGCTTGAGTAGAACCTGTCCTCATCGTCTTTGTGCTCTCTGGATTTCCTGATGAAGGAGCACCATTCTTGCAACTACACTTACAACTGCATGAACCAACTGAAGAAATGGGAGACACAGCCACACTTTTCATCTTATCATTCTTCACCACAGTTGTTTGTTTCACACTCGGATGCTTGATGGTGATCTTTGGCCTCTCAACTTTAGCTTCACCGATCACTCCATCAGTTATTCCCTTGAACTTGGAGGAGAAGGATGGTAAGTCATACCCAACATCTGGTTCTTGGTCAAACATGGATCCAGATGTCATAAAGATCTTCCCCTCAGGCCGTGTCGTCAAGATCACTTTTTCCCTTTTGACTTCGTCAATTACTTTGAAGCATGGGGTTTCAATTTTAGGGTATGGTTTCAACTCTATCCCAGCATCATCAGACTTAGAGCCATGACATCTGTTATACTCCTGGCACTCAGCATCATCTCTTGATACATCCTCTATTCTCCCTTCACCACATGTCATGTTTGCCTCGTTGTCTATTTCCTCTTGGGTCAATGGTGTAGTTCCAACCAAGACACTATCAATAGGAGGAGCAGCTTCTTTATAATCAGATTTGGTTCGTTCAACTTGATCCTCACTAAGAAGTATTCCTATAATGTCTCTGGGAACTGGTGGAGGAATGATGTTGTTTGCAGACAGAGACTTATCAGACTTTTCTGACCCAAACCCCGTTTTATCTTTCCCAACTTGGCCAGTTACAACAGCAAGTGACAATTCCTTTCCAACATCGAGCATTCTTTTGCTCCTCATTTGATTCATATCTAGTTTCACTTGCAACTCATTGTTTTTATGCTTATGGTCATCTATCTGCTTACTAAGCTCAGCTATTTCTAACTTAGTGTTGTCATACAGATAAGCGTTCTCAGTTGCTAGCTTCCGATATTTCACAATGTCTAGTTTCTGAGCTTTTACCTTCTCTTCATTCTTTTGCCATCTACCCTTGAATGAACTCCTCTCGCATTTTGTCTCAAACAATTCTGACTGATAATTTTTACACATTTGTCTAAGTCTAGGAATTAAACGAGCACATGTAGGATTCGGGCATGTCTTAGTTTCATCAACTTCATCTGCGAAAGCATCCATGTCATCAACCATATTCTTTTCTTCAACCATTGAACTCATTTTCTTAATTAGATATGCAGCTTCTGAAAATTTTGAAAAATTGGCAAAAACGGCAAAATCGGCAAAAGTACTATTCAAAGAATAGTGTCAAAAACTTAAAACTGAAAAACGGAGGCCTTCGGAGTGGAATTTGGGGGTCCAAACGAGCTCCCCTGGACGTTAGTCCGGGGTAATTCTGGGGCTTGATGTCACGAACGTCGTGTTCAAATTTGAGCCTCTAACTCCAAACGAGTCAAAAGTTACGCCCGTTTCCGTGAAAGTGTGAAAAAACTGACTTTTTGCCGCAAACCCTGTTTCTGATCGTAAACCCTGTTTACGATCGTAATCACCGTGGATCGTAAACTCCTGATCGTAAACTCCTGTTTCCGATCAAACCCAAAATCGTAAACTATTAACCGCCTTTAAAAATCGTAAACTCAGATTACGATCCCACGAATACGATCCCTCAATCGTAAACACACGTTCCCGATAAAACAAAGTCGTAATCAATGAATCCGATCCTGCAAAATCGTAAACACCGTATACGATGAAGGTACAATCGTAAACTCTTGTTTCCGAGTCGTAATCACGATAAAAATCGGATCTTGAAGTCGTAAACGCCAAAATGATGAAGATCTTCAACAAACTCAGTCGTAAACTCACTGAAAACCCAGAAAATGCAATCGTAAACACCCAGAAACTCGAAGAACAGCAGCAGCAAATGTCGTAAACCTTCAAACAGCCTTTAAACCTTCAAAAACTTGAACTTTTTCCAGAAACACTTGAATACAATATCGTGTGAACCTCGAAACACTCGTTTCTTGGCTCTGATACCAATTGTAGGTCCAGAATTTCACCTAATCACGATATTTTAATCTAGTACAAGTGCGGAATCCTTGTACAAGACCGATTCAAGAATAAAGATGAAGAGAACACAAGAAAACGATGAATGAACTATAAAAGTTTGATCTTGCACACAAGTAAACTTGTCGGGTACAAAACACAAATCGTAAACCTCCTTGGCTCTCCACTCAATCGTAATCAGCCAACCTACAATGGAGAACCACATGGGGTTTATATAGGTACCCAATGGGTTTACTATTGGGCCCCTTGTGGATCATAAACCCAATAGTAAACCCAAACCCAATCATAAACTAGCCTAAATACAATAGCAAACTAGCCTATGATTCTAATGAAACCCTCTAAGCCTAGCCCAACATGTTTAATATTACAAGCCTTATAATCTAGCCTCTACAGGACCACTACAATTCATGGGAGGAGGGATACATGTAAATAAACTTGTGGTTCAAATTAGTTCTTTTTAGTTCTCAACTCAAAATGGTTCTCAAATGATCCTCTCCCTATATATATATATATATATATATATATATATATATATATATATATATAGGGAGAGGATCATTTGAGAACTAATTTATTGAGAGAACTTTTAAGAACCATTTTAAGCCACTAGTTATATTTACATATACCCCCTCCCATGAATTGTAGTGGTCCCCAACTGAAATTAGTGGTGGAGATTTAGTTCTCAAAAGTTCTCAAAACAAAAAGTTCTCATTTGAACCTAACCCTATATATATATATATAGTGAAAAGTTCATTGTAGACACCCCCATAAGTGTAGACAGGTAGACACCCTTTTTCACCATTAGATCTCTTGATCTAATGGTTGTGATTAATTTTCTTTTTTCTTTTTTTCTTTTTTCTCATTAATTAGAAACTTTCACATGTGAAAAAGAGCTATTTCACATGCGAAAGTGTCTACAATGAACCTCACCCTATATATATATATATATATATATATATATATATATATATATATATATATATAGGGAAGGGTTCCGTGTAGACCCCTTAAATTTTGTAGCCCCCGTAGACCCCTATAAAACTCAATAAAAATAAAACTCATTGTTGTAAATTTGGTTTTTTTTTATTACGATAAGCTTTTAAGAACCAAAAAAATAAATAAATAAATTAAAAAAAACATTAAAAATCGAACATTTTAAGACAATGAGTTTTAAAATACTGAGTTTTAAACGCAACACTGAGTTTTATTGAGTTTATTGAGTTTTAAACTCAATGATTTTTAAAACTCATTGCCTTAAAATGTTCAATTTTTAATGTTTTTCGTTTTTTTTTTTAATTGTCTTTTTTTGTTCTTAAAAGCTTATCGCAAATAAAAAAAACTAAATTAACAAAACTGAGTTTTATTTTTAGTGAGTTTTATTGAGTTTTATAAGGGGTCTACGAGGTCTACAAAAAATAAGGGGTCTACACGGATCTTTTACCTATATATATATAGGGTAAAGTTCAATGGAAAACCAATTTTTAATTGGAAAACTGGAAAACTAAGTTTAATGAAGGGTAGTAGGGTAATTTTGCTTTTTATATTTTTATTTTTGCTTAAAGTGAGACAGGTTCATCTTCATAAACAAATCAGAGATTATGCGTATGAAACCAATTTGATCTTCCACGCCCCAATCTTCAAATTTCTTACAAATCCACAATGAATTCGATTGAAACATGCATCCGTCATCGATTAAACCCACTGCGAACTTGTTATTTCGATTACGCAAACAATAAAACTCACTGTCGTTTTCTAGGATTTCCCCCCATGGATTCGGATCTGTTATACTTGCTGCAACAAAGGGTGCTTTATCATATTTGAATAACTCGCGAATCACCAAAACGACGTTCGAATGGTATGCTTGTTTTCATGACACAAATTTGTTAGGTTTGTTTATAATCACAAATTCTTTGATCGATGTTCATATTCTTTATGTCGTATACCAATTCCAATCCAACTGTGAAGCAAGTGGTTATTAAATTCCAATTCCAAATGTTTTGTAGGAATTGAAGGTCAAGATAATGGGTGTGTGTAACCTTGCTGGATTTGCTAATGGTTGATTGGGATCTGAGTGGTCCTTTTAATCTTTGCATATGAGTTGTTTGATAAAATGTCTCAAGTTTCTTCATATATTTTCTTTTATATTTTATTACTCTTGTAGTTAAATTGGTATGAATTTTAACTTGTGTAGATAATGGCATAATTCATACCAGTCCACTTGTGTTGCCATGCTGGTCTCAAATGTGAAGCTATTGAGATGAAAAGCACCAGATTCCAGTTCATTTTCTTTAGAGCTAACATACTTGCAAGTTTAAATCTGTGGAAGTGGAAGTAGATATTTGGAACAATTAAGTGAGACAAATGGTTTGAATTATCTTACTTGATTTCTTTTACTTGTTTAGATTAGTACACAACAGAAGAAAACATATGTTATTACTCCAAAGTGCTTTGTACAACGAGTGAAGAAAAAATGAGCTTTTTTCGTGGTTACATGCATCAGGTACCTTCGCAATTTGATGTTTCTAACTTTATTATGACGCACCATTCCATGGTATATTAACTTATTTTGGCTAGTCTACACTTTGGTTTGCTGATTTAAAAAATACGTCTCCCGTGTTATAATACTAATGTGAATATATCATTAATTACTTTTTTTCTTTTAGGCCCCTATGTCTCATCGTTTTGTTTTTACAAAGTTACCATATCTTTTCGAATAATAAAACTGTTAATTATGCTAATCAGTTACATTCTTCGTGTTGCTCTTGAATTTTAGTAATCTTAATTTCTTATCCGCTTTCTTTTAAAGTGTTTTGTCGGATGCACACGAGTTTTTGTAACTTCTTGTTAAATGATCTTGTTGACATACGAGCAAAAGAAACAACAAACGGTAAGGCAAAATGTATGTCACCTCCTCAAATTTTTTTGAAGGGGCCACATGGTGATCGAGTCAATGATGTAAAGATAGAGTCTATAGTTACATGGCTTCACGGAAACTTTCAAGTTAGTTCAAAATATTGGACACCTTATATTATGGTGAGTATGCTAACGATGGTTCTGGTTCCAACGTAGACAATCGAGTTACATAACTTACATGCCCTGGTCATTACATCATGGACTATTATGGAGCTTCTAATTTTACAGTGTCGGAATTCATCACCGGCCAAGAGTGGCTGGACTCAACATCATTTCCTTACGATAATCATCAGATTTGGTGTAATAAACAGATATAAGCATTAAGCACTAGTTATATCATGTATTTTCATGAATGTTTGTATTTTTTAAGGTAGATGTGTAAATGTCTTTTAAGATGGTTTGAATGGTGTATTATATATATATATATATATCATATATACAATATAGAATCAATATTTCCTCATTCATATCACAATTTCATTTGTTTAATGGCCTATTTGGCACTTTTTTATGTGTTATATTACATATATGCAACACCCTATATTGTATATATACAACACCCTATATTACATATATTCAACACACCTGAATTGCATATATGCAACACCAACATATATGCCACACCCTATGTTGTGTTGCATATATGTCACACCCTATGTTGTGTTGCATATATGTCACACTTTATGTTGTGTTGCATATATGCTACACCCTATGTTGTGTTGCATATATGACACATCCTATGTATGAGAATAATGTAAAACAGAGATAGTATCATATTTTTATTTTATTTTTTCATTTAGAAAACAAAATCAAAGCTTTAACAACCAGGAAAACCAAAAAAGAAAAAAACAAACTCCATTGACGCATTTGTTGCTTATATACAACACCCATATGTTGCATATATGCAACACCCTATGTTTTGCACATATGCAATATTATGAATTAGATACACTTTTATTTTTAATACATTATCTCTCGTATGTTTTTTTTTAACATGTTACATATATTCTTAAGAATATCACTCGCGCATGTTTTTTTATATGCTACATTGCATATATGCAACATACGGTGTTGCACATATGCAACATACTGTGTTGCACGTATGCAACATATTGTGTTGCACATATGCAACATACTGTGTTGCACATATGCAACACCCTATGTTGCACATGCAACACCGTATGTTGCATATGTGCAACACCCTATGTTGCACATATGCAACATAAAATGTTGCACATATGCAACACAATATATTGCACATATGCAACACAATTTATTTTTAATATATTATCTCTCGTATGTTTTTTTTAACATGTTACATATATTCCTAAGAATATCACTCGCGCATGTTTTTTATATGCTACATTGCATATATGCAACATACGGTGTTGCACGTATGCAACATATTGTGTTGCACGTATGCAACATACTGTGTTGCACGTATGCAACATACTGTGTTGCACGTATGCAACATACTGTGTTGCACATATGCAACACCGTATGTTGCATATATGCAACACCCTATGTTGCACATATGCAACATAAAATGTTGCACATATGCAACACAATATATTGCACATATGCAACACAATATGTTGCACATATGCAACATAATATATGAAAATTTATGAATTACATATACCTTTATTATATTTATATAGAGGTATTATTAAGGGAAGATAATAAAGAGTGGTTTATAGCAACCTTTACATGGGTAAATAACTAAATATAAAAGTAAATGACGGTGACAAAAAAAAAGTGTTATAAAAAAGTATATAACGACTATTAGAGATAGCTTAACCCAGGTGCTTGTATCTGGTTCAAACCAGTGTAACAATATCATACATTAGTAAACACCCATACTCATAAATGTTGATATGGTGAATCTAAGTCTCCATAGGAACATCAACGGAGAAATACACATCATACAAAGGTGCAACTGGAGCCTAACCTGAATTACTAACCATGGTTTCTCAACCCAAAGAATATCATACAACAAGAACTAATGATCCAAAACAAACACTAATCCTAGAATCAAATAACAAAAAGATAAAGAAATGTTCAAATCAAGTCAGAAGCTGTAATCTTGATTTGTCCATATGAAATCTTGATGACTTGTACGGTTGTACCCCATCTATCCATTCATACTTTACTCAAAGCAAGCATCTAAGCATCTAACAGGTAGTAGCAACACAGAGCAGCCAAACTGTACACAATCACAATAAAAAAAAGTCAACACATTTAAATTATAGTTACCTAATCACCGTCACACATACCATTTACTTGTTTAAATAGTGTTTTATTTTTTCAAGTCATATATTTACTTCTACTCAGCCCAATATCACGATGTTTCATCACAACATAAGTAACTAGTCGTATTTCTGTATAGAGCGGGGATGGTTAAGAACCCATGTCGGGATTGCAATTTCTCAAACCAACGAACCGATACAATGTGTTCGAGGGAGCGAAAAGAAGTGTCTTAACTTGTTCAAATATTGATGAGACCTACAACTTTAAAAAGCTACAGAATAAAAAATAACTAGAAGCTAAGCAAGAAGCAAGAGTCAAAACTATGAAAAGGTTAATGTAGACTAGTGACTACTCTTATCCATTTGCACTAATTATAAAAGTGAAGTGTCCAATAGTCTCGTCTTGATTTTATCACTTGCTAGTTGCTACCACTTATCCCCCCTACAATTTTATATATGATCAAACCAACACCAACAATACCCAATAAGATGAAATTTAAAGTCAGTACTTTCAACAATTGTAAATAGATTGAACCAGATTGATTCATAGCAACTAACAAACTCCTCTATCAACAGTTTATGAAATTAAATCATCCAGTGATTGAATTACATAATAGCCAGACATATTAATATCATGTATTTCTCTGCTTATAAATTTGATGCTTGAAGAGAACACATATATACATAACTAACACTAAAAAATTGAATCGGTGAGATCGCTAGTTAGGTGAATCACGAGTCTAAAAATCTGCGACGCCGTTTCATTAGGTGAACGAAAACATTGTAAAAGCAGATCACGAGAAATTGAAGAGGAACAAAAATGCTTTTACTAAAGACAAACCATAATGCTTGCAAAACATGATAAAAAGAGGTAAAAAATGCTACAAGACCCTTAGAAAAATCACAATTTGTTGAAAGGATGGACGATTTTTTAAACGAAATCGATGTAGCGAGGCTTGCGAATCATTACCTCTTGTTTTTCTTCTAATGTTTTGTAGAAATCGTGCTTGAATTTGCGATCGTCGAATTGAAACACTAGGTTAAAAGTTTAGTCCGTTAAAAGGTTTGGAAGAAAGAGGGGCGTGAGTTGTGTTTGATTGAGATTTCCCCAAAAGTTTGTATCAAGCAATATTTTCATTTTTCCAAAACTGCCCTTGCAGTTAGACATCTTTAAAAAATGGACGGGAGTTTAAGTTCTTGTCTATTATTACCAAATTAATATGGTTTTCCAGTTTTCCAAATAACTATGGTTTTCTAAGGAACCCTACCCTATATATATATATATATATATATATATATATATATATATATATATATATATATATATATATAGTGAAAAGTTCATTGTAGACACCCCCATAAGTGTAGACAGGTAGACACCATTTTTCACCATTAGATCTCTTGATCTAATGGTTGTGATTAATTTTCTTTTTTCTCTTTTCTTTTTTCTCATTAATTAGAAACTTTCACATGTGAAAAGGAGCTATTTCACATGCGAAAGTGTCTACAATGAACCTCACCCTATATATATATATATATATATATATATATATATATATATATATATATATATATATATATAGAGAGAGAGAGAGAGAGAGAGAGAGAGAGTTAGGTTCTTTTGAGAACCAATATATATTGTGAGAACCACGAGAACAGATGTGAGCCACACATCTTAATCACCTTTTAAAATGAATGACCTAGATTAATTTGAATTAATTTTAAATTAAATTAAAATGTAAAAATCTAGTAAATATATAGAAAATGGCACAAAAGTAATTTTCTATTTAAATTGAGATGACATAGTAAGGTGATGTGACATTAATATATACTTCTCCCCTCCATTTTATATCGTTAATAACTTTTTATGCAATAATATTTTTTTTTAAAAATTGCACCATTAAATAGGACGTTTTCTTATCTTTAATTTGGTTATAGTCTCGTTTTTTTTATAAATTTTTTTCCGTAACTTTTTTTAATGTATGATGTTACATGTAGGTAACGAACAGTTACATATTAGTAGCGAACAAATACATATGCGTAACGAATAGTTACATGCATGTAAAATAATAAAAAAATATAAATATTTAAATTTTTCTATCATTGATCAGTATATCATATTTTCTTCTCTCTCATTTTCCGTAAACACATCATCTATCAGGTAAATGCCCAAACACATTTTCAGCAAACACATTTTCTTGCTACAACCAAGTAGCTGGTTCTTACAAACCTGAAGCATTGTGTAACATAAATGTAACCACTATTTACATGGTTGCATGCTCGTAGTCATCTGTTACATAGTTGTTGTTGTCTATATTGCATGAACGTAGGCATCTGTTACATGGTTGCATCTTCTTACATATACGTTATATTTTCGTAACAGAGTCCTACAAACTCTTAGAAAAAGGTAACCACCCGTCGTAAATTAAAACCATGATAATACTAGCACCAAAACAATACCAAGATCTCAAAATTACACTTTGGTGTAATTTTTTTAATGTATGTTGTTACATATTTGTAACGAACAATTACGTATGCGTAGCGAACAAATACATATGTGTAACGAACAGTTACACGTATGTAAAATATTAAAAAATATAAATATTTAAATTTCTCTTTCATTTATCAGTATATCACATTTTATTCTCTCTCATTTTTCGTAAACACATTTTTATCGGGTAAATGCCCAAACACATTTTCCGCAAACACATTTTCTTACTACAACTACGTAGCTGGTTCTTACGAACCTGAAGCATTGTGTAACAAAAATGTAAACAAGTATTTACATGGTTGCATGCTCGTAGTCATATGTTACATAGTTGTTGTTGTCTATATTGCATGATCGTATGCATCTGTTACATTGTTGCATCTTCTTACATATACGTTACATTTTCGTAACAGAGTCCTACCAACTCTTAAGAAAAGGTTACCACCCGTCGAAAACTAAAACTATGATAATACTAGCACCAAAACAATACCAAGATCTCAAAATTACACATTGGTGTAATTTTTTTAATGTATGTGTTACATGTTGGTAACAAACAATTACGTATTCGTAACGAACAAATAAATGTGCGTAACTAATAGTTACACATATGTAAAATATTAAAATATATGAATATTTAAATTTATCTCTCATGATCAGTATATCACATTTTCTTTTTTCTCATTTTCCGTAAACACATTATCTATCAGATAACTGCCGAAACACATTTTCCGCAAACACTTTTTCTTGCTACAACCACGTAGCTGGTTCTTACAAACCTGAAGCATTATGTAACAAAAATGTAAACAAGTAGGCATATGTTACATAGATGTTACATATCGATGCATTTTCGTAGGCATATGTTACATAGATGTTACAAGCGTGCATATTCGTAGGCATATGTTACATGGTTGCTAATATCTATATACTATGCGCGTAGGCATTTAACATTTTTTTTATAGTAAACATTTAAAAAAAAACTTACAAAAGTAAAATAAAAAGTAAAAAAACTTTTTTGTAAAAACATAAAAACTAAATTAAAAAAACTACTAAAAAGTTTAAAAAAGTAGATTAAAATAGTAAAAAGAAAGTTAATAAAATAGTTTTAAAAAATATTTAATAAAAGTAAAAAAAGTTAAAAAAACGTAAAAATAAGAAAAGAAAATTTAAAAAAATGTTATATTAAAAACATAATAAGTAAATAAAAAAAACTAGTAAAAAGTTTTAAAAAAAAATAAGTTAAAAAAGTTAATAAAAAAGTAAAGTTATTAAAAACGTAAAAAATTCTAAGTTAATAAAAAGTTTTAAAAAATTATTAAAAAAAATGAAAATAAAAACGTTTATAAAAAGTTAATAAAAAAGTAGAAAACATTAAAAAATAAGTTTAAAAATAATTATTAAAAAACGTAATAAAAACATAAAAGAAAGCTTTAAAATATTTAAAACAATTAATTTTTTACTAATCAAGATATTAATAGTTAATATTATTTTGATGGGTTTTGTCTTTTAGTTATATAGGTTAAAGACTTTATTACCCTTTTGAATTAATATAAATAAAATTGACAAGATTCCAAATGTGTGGCTAGGAAGTGTTCTCATGGTTCTCACAATAATAAAAGGTTCTCTAATGATCCTAATCCTATATATATATATATATATATATATATATATATATATATATATATATATAGGGATAGGATCTTTTGAGAACCAATAAATATTGTGAGAACCGCGAGAACAGATATGAGCCACACATTTTAACCACCTTTTAAAATGAATGGTTTAGATTAATTTGAATTTATTTAAATTCAATTTAAATTTAAAAATCTATTAAATATATAGAAAAGGGCATTTAAGTAATTTTATATTTAAATTGAGATGAAGTGATAAGGTGATGTGACATAAATATCTACTTTCCCCCCTTCATTTTATACCGTTAATAACTTTTTATACGATAATAATTTTATAAAAAAAATTGCACCATTAAATAGGACGTTTTTTTATCTTTAATTTGGTTATAGTCTCGTTATTTTTTTTATATAAAAATTTTTTCCGTAGTTTTTTTTAATGTATTTTGTTACATGTAGGTAACGAACAATTACATATGTGTAGCCAATAAATACATATGTGTAACGAACAGTTACACGTATGTAAAATGTTAAAAAAATATAAATATTTAAATTTCTTTCTCATTGATCAGTATATCATATTTTTTTCTCTCTCATTTTCCGTAAACACATTATCTATCAGGTAAATGCCCAAACATATTTTTCGCAAACATATTTTCTTGCTACAACCATGTAGCTGGTTCTTACAAACCTGAAGCATTGTGTAACAAAAATGTAAACAAGTATTTACATGGTTGCATGCTCGTAGGCATTTGTTACATAGTTGTTGTTGTCTAGATTGCATGATCGTAGGCATCTGTTACATAGTTGCGCCTTCTTACATATACGTTACATTTTCATAACAGAGTATTACCAACTAGTAGTAACAGGTTACCACCTGTCAAAACCTTAAACCATGATAATAGTAGCACCAAAACAATACCAAGATCTAATTTTTTTTTGCAAGAACCAAAAACAACATAAAAAAGGATATCAAAATTATAAACAACAAGATCTCAAAATTATCAACTTTTTGAATGCATGTTGTTACATGTATGCAACGAACAGTTACGTATGGGTAACAAACAGTTACATATATGTTTTTACACTAATAAAAGGGTGTATTAGGTTATTGCTACATAAATGCACACAATGTTACACACTTGTATCATGGTCTTGCTACATGAATGCAGCGAGTTCTTACATACTTGAAGCATGTGTAACAAACATGTAAACATGTTTTTACACTAATAAAAGGGTGTAGGTTGTTATTAAACTGGTGCAAACGTTCTTACACGTAAGAGTCAGTAAGAAAAAAAATGAAAAAGGGATCGGTAATGATGAAATCCAAGAATACCGAACTAAATGGTGTATAAAAGAAGTAAAAGAAATGTTCAATCTCACGAACTATCAGGTATAGTTAAAGTATGATTGAATCGTGTTCCATATATGTTACATATCACTGCACGCTCGTAGGTATATATTACATGATTGTTAATATATTGCATGCTCGTATGTATTTGTTACATGGTTGCATCTTGTTACATATATTTACCTATTCACTATAGAAACTTACTAACACGTAGTAAAATATTACTGTGTTGCATGTGCATATAATGTTACACACTTGTATCAGGTTATTGCTACACCAATGCAGTGAGTTCTTACAAACGTGAAGCGTGGTGTAACAAACATGTAAATAGGTTTTTACACTAATAAAAGGGTCTTTAGGTTGTTGTTAAATTGGTGCAAACGTACTTACACATAGGAGTCCATAAGAATAATATGAAAAAAGGATTGGTAATGAAGAAATCCAAGATTACAAAATTAAAGGGTGTATAAAATAAGCAAAATAAAAGTTCAATCTCACGAACTATCAGGTATAGTTAAAGTATGATTGAATCGTGTTCCATATATGTTACATATCACTGCACGCTCGTAGGTATATATTTCATGATTGTTAATATATTGCATGCTCGTATGTATTTGTTACATGGTTGCATCTTGTTACATATATTTACCTATTCACTATAGAAACTTACCAACAAGTAGTAAAATATTAGTGTGTTGCATGTGCATATAATGTTACACACTTGTATCAGGTTATTGTTACACCAATGCAGTGAGTTCTTACAAACGTGAAGCGTGGTGTAACAAACATGTAAATAGGTTTTTACACTAATAAAAGGGTCTTTAGGTTGTTGTTAAATTGGTGCAAACGTACTTACACATAGGAGTCCATAAGAATAATATGGAAAAAAGATTGGTAATGAGAAAATCCAAGAATACAAAATTAAAGGGTGTATAAAATAAGCAAAATAAAAGTTCAATCTCATCGAACAATCACGTATCGAACAATCACGTATGGTTAAAACATAAATGAATCTTGTTCCATAGATGTTACATATCGCTGCATCCTCGTAGGCATATGTTGCATTGTTGTTAGTGTCTATATTCCATGCACGTAGACATTTATTATTTTTTTTAAATAAACATTTAAAAAAACTTACAGAAATAAAAAAAAGTAAAAAAAATATATTTTAAAAAAATATAAAAAGTAAATTAAAAACACTAATAAGAAGTTTTAAAAAAATTAATTAAAATAGTAAAAAAAGTTTTAAAAAATGTTTAACAAAAGTAAAAAAAATTATTCAAAAACATAAAAATAAGTAAAAAAAGTAAAAAAAAAATATTACATTAAAAACATAAAAAGTAAATTAAAAAAAACTAGTAAAAAGGTTTTTAAAAAAATAATTTAAGAAGTAAAAAAAGTTATTTAAAACGTAAAACATTAAAAGTTAATAAAAAGTTTTAAAAAACGTTTAAATAAAAAACGTAAAAAGTAAATTAATAAAAACTAATAAAAAGTTTTTAAAAAATAAATTAAAATAGTAAAAAAAATAATTAAAAAGTTTATAAAAAATGTTTAATAAAAGTAAAAAAAAATTTATTCAAAAAACATAAAAAAATAAGTAAGGAAAAATAAAAAAAAATATATCATATTAAATACATAAAATAGTAAATAAAAAAAACTAGAATTTTTTTTTAAAAAAAATATTTATAAAGTAAAAAAAATAGTTTTATAAAAAAAAGTAAAAAAAAGTCATTAAAACGTAAAAAATGATGAGTTTATAAAAAGTTTTAAAAATTGTTATAAAAATAAAAATGAAAACGTTTTAAAAAGTTAAGAAAAATTAGAAAACAATAAAAAATAAGTTTAAAAAATATATTAAAAAAACGTAATAAAAAACATAAAGGAAAGTATTTAAAAATATTTAAAACAATTAATCTTTACTAATCTAGATATTAATAGTTAGAGTATTCTAATAGTTAATAATATTTTAAAAGGGTTTTGTCTTTTAGTTATATGGGTTAAAGACTTAATTGCCCTTTTGTATTAAAATACATAAAATAGGTTAGATTCCAAATGTGTGGCTAGTAAGTGTTCTCATGGTTCTCACAATAATAAAAAGTTCTCAAATGATCCTAATCCTATATATATATATATATATATTATATATATATATATATATATATATATATACACA
>JBCNJP010009183.1:0-31997 GCA_039602395.1 Deinandra increscens subsp. villosa
TTATCAGGCTCTGTTTTTTTCAAATCAATATGCAACAAAGAGATCAACGTCGAAGAACTAGATAAATTGCAAGCAGATCTTTGTGTCACACTATGCCTGCTTGAGAAATATTTCCTGCCATCATTTTTTAATGTTATGCTTCATTTGACGGTGCACCTTACTAGGGAGGTAAAATTATGTGGCCCAATATGCTTTTGATGGATGTATCCATTTGAAAGGTGTATGAAGGTAATTAAGGGCCATGTGAGAAACAAAACTTATCTAGAAGGGTGCATTGCTGAGGAGAACATTGTAGAAGAAACGATTGAGTTTCTCAGCGAATACCAAAAAAACATCACAACTATTGGTGTTCTAACTAAAAAGCATAGCAGTGCGGATGGAAGTCGTGGGTCAGCTGGTAGATCAGTTGAAGTCTCTCCAGAGCTCATATCGAAAGCGCATTTATTTGTGTTGCTAAATACGCCTGAAATTGAGCATTATATCGAGTAAGTAATTTAGATTATTAACCTTTTTTGATCTTTTTAATTAATTATAAACTTTTATAGATAACTTCAATTCATGTAATTGCAGAGAACACATGAAATTTTTGGAAAAGGAACATCCTGGTAGTAGACTAAATGAGCTGACTAAGAAGCAGAGCACAACATTTGGTAAATGGTTACGCAACAAGGTCAGCTAAATTTGCTTATTGTTTTAATTCCAGATGAACTGTAACTTTCCTGAACAACTGACCTGAGTTGTCCGGAACAACTCTATTTTCTATCCGGATGAACTATAACCTTCCAGGTGAACTGAAACTATTTTCTTATTGTTTTAATTCCGGATGAACTGTAACTTTCCTGAACAACTAACCTGAGTTGTCCGGAACAACTCTATTTTCTATCCGGATGAACTATAACCTTCCTGGTGAACTGAAACTATTTTCTTATAGTTTTAATTCCAGATGAACTGTAACTTTCCGGAACAACTGACATGAGTTGGCCGGAACAACTTTATTTTCTATCCGGATGAACTATAACCTTCCTGGTGAACTGAAACTATTTTCTTATAGTTTTAATTTCGGATGAACTGTAACTTTCCGGAACAACTGACCTGAGTTGTCTGGAACAACTCTATTTCTATTTGGGTGAACTATAACCTTCCTGGTGAACTGAAACTATTTTCTTATAGTTTTAATTCCGGATGAATTGTAACTTTCCGGAACAACTGACCTGAGTTTTCCGGAACAACTTTATTTTATTTTTGGAAAACTATAACCTTCTTATTCCTAATGAACTCTCCTGATGAACCTACTATGAATTTCAGGTTGAAAAGGAGATGGCGGAGTCCCCAGAAACTATATCAGAGACCGTTAGATGGATTTCACATGGTCCGCACAGAAGCGTGAGGAAATATGAAGTATATGACATCAATGGCTATTCATTTCGTACAAAATCTCGAGACGGTAGGGTTTACCAGAACAGCGGGGTTGGTGTAGAGGTAAATGACATGCACATCTCTAACGAGGTATTAATCTATGGACAAAAACCTTACTATGGGGTTTTAAAAAGGATATGGCTACTAGAATACCATATTAAAAGCATCCCTCTATTTATGTGCGACTAGGTTGAGAATACACATGGGGTCAAAGAAGATAGTCTTGATTACACTTTGGTCAACCTTAAAATACTAGGTCACAAGGAGGACCCATTCATTTTCGCGTCACACACACGACAGTTGTTTTAAATCAAAGACCAGCTGGATAAAAAACCGCATATTGTCTTTATGACACCTCCCAGAAATTACAGAGATTATTATGAAGACGATGCCAATGAAGAATTTAGTACGGTAGTTTTTCCTCACAACGATAATGTATTGCCACCCGTAGATACATGTGACAATGTTTACCATAGAGCTGACTGTACTGGAATGATATTACCTAAAAACGATTAATTGATCATTGTAATGTTTTTGAATTTTAGCAAATTACAGTCTCAACAATATTTGGTTTTTTTCTTTATGTATTCTGAAATATTATGGATTTTAATTTTGAGTCAAGTGTTTCCTTTTTTTGATTATGCCTGCAGGTCTCCTCTCTTTGACTAAATCAGAGTCAATAAAAGTCAAAAATAAACAAACAAAATCAACTGCTGCTTTAACAAACACAATTACATACATAATCCAAAAGGGTATGATTCCATTAATACATTGATTTATAAAATTACAACTGAAAAAACTACTAACTTAAAAAGGAGAAGAAGTGGATGAAGAAAAAATAGGTTCGTGGGGCCAAAAGATGTGACAAATTAATCCTTCTTTGCTTTCTCACAAGAACTTGCTTCTGATCAAAAGGGAGATGAAGAGGCTGAAGAAAAATCAGGTTCGTGGGGTCAAAAGATGTGACAAATTAATCCCTCTTTGTTTTCTCACAAGCACTTGTTTCTGATCAAAAGGGAGAATAAGTGGCTGAAGAAATATCAGGGTCATGGGGCAAAAAGGGAGAGAAGCACCTGAAGAATACAAGTCCTGCAAACCTCAACATGTGCCCTTACTGCTGACTGTTATAAAATTATACAATAACATAAAATCTGCTCTCAGTAAAGCATTTGTATGAACCATTAAAGACTCCTCGTCTCCATGGTTTCCACATTAACTTAAAATCTGCTCCTAGGAGATACAGAGTGCAATCTTTCCCTGCACAAGAAAAAATTACCAAATCTGAGACGCAAATTTCAATCGAACTTCAGTGGTGAAGATGATAACTTACCGTTTTCCACATACGGATGACGCCAATTCCACATTTTTTGCCGGCGATGATGGACGAAAAATAGAGAGAGAGAGACAGGGAGAAAAGGCGCATAGTGGAGACGATGATGAAAACTGATAGAGAGATAAGTATATATCGATATTCGTGGGGCGTGGTAGATGGAGATTTGAACGATAAGTAATTGAAAAAGTAAATGAAAAAGTAATGATTACAAGCGCCGTCGACTGTTGGTCTTCTTTTAGCCACCCAAAATTAATTATGAGTGACCATTTGTCATAATTTGTCACGCAAACAATGTTTAATATGAGTGGCCATATCACAAGATAATCAAACATGATAAACATATATAACCATCATATATTTAATTCTAACTACTAATAACAAAATAAACATATAAAATATTGTTCTTAATTTGTCCATAAACATATACATCAATTAATTAATAATCCGGATCACTCCAATCTTCGGATATGTATCCTGAACTTGCATCGTCATCATCATCACGCCCTTCTTCATTCCGACCACTGTTTGCTGGATCTTGAACCCAATCGGCCACCGTATCCTTCACCTTTTGTTGAGATTCATTCCTGGAATCATTCCCATCTTTGTTAATCACGTGAATTTCACTCAATTTTTTGTGAAAGTCCATATCATGAGATCCCACAATTTCAATCACAGAAAATTTTTTACTCTCTTCTGTATTCATGTATTTCACCTTTTGTTGAATGTACCATCATTTCCCAAACATGTCGGATTCAAATTCTCCCCCTAAAAATGACAACTCTATTTATAGATTTTCATTTTTACGATTTGAAAAACAACACACTATTTTTGTATTTTTGCAAAAACAAACTCCCCCTCAGAATGAGACGGAGTGAAAAACTAAGAAAAATTGATCAACCAACACAGTTACTCGCAGTTTAGCATTTTGAAAACCAAAATTTGATTTTGAAAGTCAATCTAATTAGAACAGATATTTCACAATCAGTAATTCAGCAATCACCGAAAGGTCTTCCTGAAACACCTGTTGGACACCAAATAAATCATAAGTTGCTCTGGGATCGACCCGATTCAACAACGTCGGGTTGCCCGGTGTCTTCCACATAGTCCTTGTTGGCCTTGGAAACAACTTTCGGTTTCCACATTTATAAAATGTTTAATTTTTGATCGGAACCTAAATCAGATTCAACCGACGTACTCGGTTTAGACCAAGACGATTTACGAGTTGATTTAATCTTTGGAGACCATGGCTCATCAAAAATTTGACCTTTGTTATCCACATATTTGGCGGTTTTGTGGATATATGTAGTCGTCAGACAAGCAGCAGCTAGATGTCCCGGTTGACGACATACTTAACAAAGTCTTTCTCTAAAATTGTTTGAAAATTGTTTTGATTTTGAAAAACCAGATGAATGTTCAGAACTAAAATTATCAAAGAAATCATCAGAAGAATCATACCTAGGAGATGGACTCCTTGAAGATGATGATCTTCCAGAAGAATAAGAAAATTCTTTCTGAGATGGTGATTTCTTTACAACCTTTGTTTTAGAAACCTTCTCAGCCTTCACTGGTTTCTTAGCTTGAACAAGTTCTTCCTTCACTTTGTAACCCAAACCTTTGTGTTTAGATCCTTGATTCTTTGAAGAATTGGAAGAAGAACTTGAAGCTTCTCGTGACTTAGCGTCACTAGTGAATTTAGCTTTGATATCTGTAACACCCTGATCGATGGCGAAAACATCGAGGTGTCACGAAAAGAGTATAGAAGCACAAGGATATAAAAGAAATAGCATATTTTATTAAAAACTTAAACGTCTATTACAAGGCCGAATACATTAATGACACTAAAGCCTAACTAGATCCACAAGCTTCCTAGCTACAAATATGCTTGATTTCCATAACCTGAAAAACACGCAAAAATGGGTCAACTATCTACATAGTTGGTGAGTCATAGGTTTATAAGCAAAACAGTTTTAGAAAACATTTGTACAGTTTTTGCAAGGTCATACTGTTAAATAAACAAATAAGCATGAGTCTTAGTACACACGCGTTTATCACATAACAAATATTTATCACATAAACAGTACGCCTGATTGAAGGTTCGCAACCCAATAATCGGTAAGAATGTTTGTCCACGTGTTCAATTCCCCTCTCGAGGAACCTCTACGATTACTGTTCAGTTCCTCTCAGGAATCTCAGCGTTGGGACCACGTTCAGTCCCCCGCAAGAACCTCAACGTCATCATGTTCAGTCCTTCGCAAGGAACCTCATGTTTGATGCTCCGGAGCCTTAAGCATAAAGTTTCCCAAATAGCATACCATATCAAGCATGGCAAAGTATATAATCAAACGATATCACACAGATACATACAAGTAAATGTATTCAACAGTATTTGACTTTGCATAAAAGTATGAATGTTTGAATGATTAATGTTTCGTAATGATTCATGATGACAAGCATGATAAATAGTATGATTTACTTGAAAATAAAGTAATTATAGATGAAAATGTTTATGCGTGTTTTCCACCCCAAAATGGTTTAGAAAATAAATAGAAAAAGGGGCTATGAACTCACCTTAAGTAATTGATTACTAGCTTGACGAAACGCGAATGATTCAAGTTCAAGGACGTCCTAAACGAATGATGAAATTTGTTAACCTAAAGTTACGATGACGATGAGATAGGATTTCAAAATAGCCTAGGGTTTCGGTGGGTTTGATGACTTGGGGAAGATGACTATAACGTGATATCTTGAAACTTGTAGAAAATAAAATATGTATATATATATATATATATATATATATATATATATAGCTAGGTAGATAGATGATTAAATAGGTAATTAAATGATTCATTAGACTAGTATATAATAACTTAATTAATGAAATAAATGTCCATACAAATTATTAAATATATATACGTAAAACAATTAAATGAATTAATAAATAAATACATGACTAAATATTAAATGAATAAATAACTATTCAATTAGTGGCTAAAATAATTAAATTAATTAATAACCAAATAATTGAATGACTAGTTAATTAAATTAATTAAGTAAATGAATTAACACTTAGATCAATAAATAAATGACAAAATATTAACTACATGAATGAATGTATAATTAGTAAATAAATAAATTATCCAAAGAATAAACGACGTGGTTAAAGATGTAACCGAATAAGGTTTCTCAAGAAATAAATGTGTTTAGATCAATTAATAACATTTCGTTTTATGAACATCCATAAACGTGAACATCCATAAACGAATACTTATAAGTAATAAATATTAAGTGTAAAAATGTTTTGGGTGATTTATTTAATAGAAAACTTCAAAGATATTATTACTAGTTTATAGTTAGGTTGGTTAGGAAAATATATTTGTATCAATATTTATAAATTATTAAGACATGAGACTGGAGGTATACCGTTTAAGAAAGCTAGAAAAAAAATTATTAATAATTTTATGGAGAAATATAAAGTTTTAAAAAGGTTAAAATGAAGGAAATAGTAAAAAAAAGAAAAGAAAAGGAATGAAAGAAAGCAGTGAGCCGGGTTCGAGTCCGCGACCTTGATGTACAAATCGCAACATCCGACCAACCGGGCCAAATCATGTTTATTGGTTCCATATTCGAGCGAACTTATTTTAGGATGTCATAAACAGTCATCTTCTTCCCCAAATTCGTGTACCGAAACCCTAGTTCTAAACCCATAAAATTAATTGTCTTATCGTATATGAATGTTACAATAATCGAGGGGCTTTTACTCAATGATGAAAACCAAACGAAATTGTGTGAGCAACTTACCTAAACAATGACGTAAAGCGTAGGAACCGGAGGTTGTCGGGGCTTCGACGACGTCAGAGAGAAAGCACGAAAGGAGAGTGAATATTTGAGTGTATGAGATTGAGACAAATGGTTTGGGAATGATTAAGGTACTATTTATAGTACCATACATGGTAAAATAAGTTAATTCAAGTTTAATGTCTTAATTTATTAGCGTTAAATGACAATTTAAGTGTGTTTAAAAGTCGGTTTTGAGATTATTATGGTGATTAAATCATGGTTTAGGATGATTAAGGCTAAATAAATATGAAATGATGGAGTTTTTTTATGAGCTTTTATAAACATAAATATAAATTTATCAAAAAAAAAAAACCTTTTATTTAAACCTTTTGTTTATCAAAGATATCAAAACTTTATGAAAATGTAAAGTTAATCGAAATTTAAGAATGCTACATCTAGGATATGTTAAGATACATATTTCTTTTTAAAACAACTCATTTAATAACAAATATGTTTTCTTTTTCTTTCTTTAATACCTCAAAAGTAAATAATCAAAGCATAACATTTAATAAAAATCACCATTTTAATTTGTTAACACATTAAATGAAATAATTAAGTTTGTATATTAAATTTAAAACCCATAATTTAATAGTATTTATTCAATAATGTTTTTAGAGGAATTAATTTAATTAGATAAATAAATAACACAATTTAAATGATAACTTAATTTTTTTTTTTTAAATTTACTAATCCATGATTGTTACAATATCTTTCAGCTTGTTCTTCTCAATTAACCCTTTTTCTTCGTCGGTTGCAGATGAAGAACTTGACACAACCTTATCTAAAACTTTTTCATCTTCCAACAAAACAGACTTTGAAACAAATTTTGGAGCGACACCCAAAGAATTCTCATTCTTCTTAGACTTAGCCTTGTTCCTCTTGGGTGGAGTGGCAAACTTGGAATAATCATGCACTTCAGCTTGAGGATCAATTTGAGCATAAGTAACTTCAATCAAATCCACTGGTTGAGGAACCGAGTGAACATCCTCTTTCTGAGAACTTTCTAAACTCTGATACTGTTTGTATAAGAAGTTTAGCAATGTCGGAGACAAATTGCAATTCTTCACTTTTGTTTTTAGCTCTAAAATTTCCAATTTCAAATCATTGATCTTTTGTTGAGCCTCAAACACCTCTTTCTGTGACTTAATAAACTTTTTATTGAGATCATCATATTCATAAGTTTGTAACTTTCGAATCTCACATTCGGCATATAATTCTTCAAGAACATTTTCTCTCTTTTGCTTATAAATCCCAACATCCTTATATAAGACTTCATTCTTGTCTCTATAAAGAACATTCTCATCTTGAAGCATAGAAATCTTATTTTGAAGCTTCTCAACAGTAACAGCAGTTTTAGCAATAAGAGCAGTAGCTTCTTCATACTTTTGCTGAACTGGATAACTTTTCTCAAACAAATTCTCAAAATCTTGAGTTGCATCTAAAGCTTCAGCTTTAGCTTTTTTACATTCTTCAGCCAAATAGACGTTTCCTTCAAAATATCCTCATGAACATGAAGCAACTCATAATAATTCTTTTGAAAATCTTCTAACTCTTTCTTGAGCACCACAATCTCGTCAGTTGATAGTTGACAACGTTGTTCAAAACTGGCAACCGTTTGGAGCAAATTCTTACATTTAAGACATTCAAACTCGTCAACTTTTGAACTATTAGAAACTATGGGCAAATCATCTTGAACCAAAGATGCACTCGAATACGAATCAGAATCAGTCAGAAAACTTTCATCATCAACATGACGAGCAGTCAAAGCAACAATAATTGGAACATGATTTTTTGTAACTTCTGAATCTGCATTCCATGCAAATTCATTTGAATGCAAAAATGTATTGGTCCAATCATGATCAAAAGTAACAGATTTATTCTCAACCTTTTCAGCTTCATTTGATGGATGAAAAACTAAATGTGCATGTTGACCAGTCTTCAATTTACTTTCTGCAGAACTTGGACATTCTCGAGCAAAATGACCATAAACTGAACACTTATAACATTTCACCTTTGACTTATCCAAACCAATCTTCCCTTCCTGATTCAGTCTCTTCTTACCAGTTCTATTAAAAAAATTTCTTTATTCTTCGAACCAACATAGCATATTGCCAGTTCAGATCCATTTCCTCCAAATGATCATAATCAATTTGATCATAATCTTCATTTGCTAATTCAACATCATTCACAGCACCAGTGATAACACCAAAATATGAAGATACTAATGCAGACATCAAAACATTATAATCATCGATAGTTTGAACAGACAATGCACTTTGAATTGAAGAACTAGGACTTGAAACAGTAAACCAGCAGAAGAATAACTTGGAATTTCAGATTTACCTGCAATAAATGCTGTAGGAGGTGCCGAACTAAGAATATTCGATTTCCCAGCATTCAAAGTTGAATCATTATTACCATAATACACTACAGGATTTTGAACTTGCTCAGGAAGTGACTTGTTCACCGTTAACTCCATATCCCTTGCTTGGATTCGTTGAATCAGGTCATTAAAAGACATTTTTGAATAATCTTTATCATGAGAAACCATCATCACATAATTCTCCCATTTCTCTGGTAGGGCTTCGATGATCTTGTCTTTCTTATCAGCTTCATCTTTTGTAAGATTTACCAATTTCATTTCACTCATTAAATGAGCAAACCGTGCAATATATCAAATTTGGAATCGATTCATTGTGATAATGTTTGAAGCTATCAAATTCCATCTTCAGCACCTTTTGTCGACTTTTCTTGTGTTGGTCATTACCTTCACATCTCTTTTCTAAAGTATCCCACAAACTTTTTGCTGTGTAGTTACTTGAAAATTGATGTAATAATTCTGTTGGCAATGCCATCGTTAAAGTACCATATGCTTTCTTCTCAGCTTGATACGCTTTCTTTTGTTCACCGGAAAGCTTCCTTTGAAGAATTGGTTCTCCATCTTCACCCTCAGGATAGACATATTGATCAGAATATGATAACCACATATCAATATCATTCGTTGAGACATACGCTTCAAACCGTGTAACCCAACTATGATAATCTTCCAATTTGAGCAATTTAGGAACTTTCTGACTTGTTTCGATTTCGTTATCATAATTCATCATCAATTGCATCGTAGCTTGAACCGAATTTTGAATAGCCGCGAATGCTTGAAAATCAGACATTTTGAAAATCTGGTTACTGTTCACTCCGAACTTCCTCTGAACTCTCGCCGAACTTCCTCCGAACGTACTCCGAACCTAGTCCGAGATTAAAACTTGCCAAACTTCGTCCGAACCTAACATTCGGACACTTAAAACAACACCTAGACCGAACGAGCGCCGAACTATCACCGAACTTTGTCCGAATGTTGACCGATCTCTCACCGAACCGATATAACGACCGAACGCTGTCCGAACCTCAAGTTCGGAGCGGTTACACCGAATGTGTCCGAACCTCAAATGAGATCGACCTCACTCGACACCATTTTCTCGATTTTCAGTGTTTTGGACTGGAATTTTCGACAGGAATTCATATAAACTCAAAAGAAATGAAATTGGAATGAATTTTTGACTTGAAGCACACTGGAGAATATCAAACGAACTAAAAAATGATTGACATTTTAGCAAAAACAAGAATTTTGAATCAAAACTCCGAAAAACAATGATTTCCGACTAGTAGAGCAAACCAAATGCTCTAAATACCACTTGAAATTGCTTGAGTGTATGGATCTTCTACTTAGTCGTAATGAAATCAATGTAAACGAGTAAACACGAAGAGTAAATACAAATGACTTGTATTAACCACAGAGATGACCACAAAGTACACATAGAAGATATGACTCAGAAGCTTATGAATTCTATACAAGACGACGTATTTATACTAGCTAAATCACGACCGGCCGAACCCCAGGTTCAGACTCAAGTTCGGACCTGTCCGAACTCCAGGTTCGCTGGGAGTTCGGACCACAGCTCATAAGCACACCTTCGTCTTGTATTCGATACTTCACATGACGATCAGGACCATGTATCAACATCTATAACACAAAATTTTTGCATAGAGTTTACCCCCTCTATGTATACTGGCAACCTGATATCTCCAACGGTGCTTTTAGTTTCACCACTGAAGCCAACCAGGACTGAGGATCTTGCAACTATTTCAGTTTCTGGGATCCCCATCTTCTTGAGCACATCAAGACGAATTATGTTTACTGAGCTTCTATTATCAATCAGGATCCTGCGGACAAAATGGTTAGCAATATATAGAGTGACCACAAGACTATCATGATGAGGATCCTAAACATGAGAACGGTCTCTCTCATCAAAGGATATCAGTTTGTCTTGAGTTAAAGTGGATGTCCGGACAGGTCTGTCACCCTGTTCAGATTTAGATACCTTAGCATGCTTCTTGGCTGAGGAATACGAAGTGCCACAAATATCTGAGCCTCCTGAGATGAAGTTGATTATTTGAGCATCCTGAGGTGGAGAAGCTGCTCTCTGGAGGCACCTTGTCGGCTTCCTGAGTCTTGACCTTTTTCCTGCCTATCAACTCTTTTAGATGCCCCTTACTGAGTAGATAGCTAATTTCCATCCGAAGTGCTGTGCATTCATCTGTTAGGTTGCCAAAGTCTTCGTGGAAGGCACACCACTTGGTCTTGTCTTTCCAGGATCCCTGTTTATCGTTTTTTCTAGGCCATCTTGCCTTTTCTCCAAGATCCTGCATTGCACACATTAGGCCACCAATGTCAACAGAAAAACAATACTAAGATACCTTAGGATACTCCTCATCATCATCTTCCTGCTCTACAACATTGACTTTGTGATTATCTGGTTTGGAGTATGGACAGGATCTATACGGCTTCCCGGGGGATTCCTACTTCTTGCTGTTAGGATCAGATTTAGGAACATCCAATCTTTGGTGGATCTTTTTGTCATCTTCCAAACGGATAAACCTCAAGGCTCTGCTGCGTACTTCATCGAGATTCCTGCAAGGAGTCATGACAAGATCATCATAAAAACGTGAATCTTTAGAGAGCCCCATTTTAAAGGCGTCGACGACTGCTGCCATATCCAGATTAGGGATCTCGAGGGATTCTCGTCCGAATCTAGCAATATATTCTCTAAGCGGCTCATCTGGCTTCTGAACTATTCGGTACAGGTCACCTGTGAGCTTCTCAAAGGTTCTGCTGCAAGAAAATTGATTGTTAAATAGGTTAACCAAATGGGAAAATAATGTAATAGTATTAGGAGGAATGCTCAGTAGCCATTTCATGGCTGGTCCTGTTAAGGTTGAACCAAAGCCTTTGCATAAACAGGCTTCTTTGATTTCTATCGGAATGGGGTTGATCTCCATATGCTCCCTGTAATGTGCCACGTGTTCTTTAGGATCCGTGGTTCCATCGTAAAGCTTCATGCTTGGAGTTTGAAAACGCTTCGGGATCTCCACTTGAGAAATCGGCCAAGTAAATCTGGAGATCTTGTGGCTTTCCAAAGGAACCTCAAGAATAGGTTTCAGGATCCCTGGAACATTTGATATCATCTCTTTTAACTTCTAGAGCTCCCTAGCGATACTTGGATGAATACCTGCATCATAAGGAGCACCCTGGTTAGAAACGACAGGAATTGAATTAGACACATTGCCTGGGCCAGGTTTCTGGAGTGGGATCCTGGGATTGTATCCATAGCTTGTTAGGATGCTCGGCTCTGTAGTGGCTACTACTTGCATGGGGATGAAGTCACCAACATGCACATCTGAGGAGTTGGTCCTGAGGACTTCTGCAGAAACATAAGGGTTAGAATGTTGATATCCTTGGGAGTTCTGGCCTGGATTCCCGGCAGAAAAAGGATATCCTTGAGATGGTATAGCTAAGGATCCCAATGATAATGGAATCCAAGGATCCTTGGAGCGTGCTTGCGAAGATTCTGGTGGAGCGGCTCCTGAGAATCCGACAGTACTCCTTGCATATCCGGCAGCCTGAGAAGTTGTTGTAGGGGCTGTAGCGAAATTCGCTGCTGATTTATAACCGTAGCCGAGCGGATCTGAGAATCCTGAGGCGTTGAAGTCAAGATGCCTAGGAAATAGGGGACTTTGCTACTCCACAGGTTTCTTAGACTTCTTAAGCTCCCCAATCTCCTTCATCACCGTTTGATTGGTCTTTTCTTGCTGATACATCTGATTCTTCACCTGCCTGATCAAAGTAAACAAATCATTGTTAGTAATAACAGGATCGACAGATTGAACCTGGGATCCTGTGAAGAAAAGATAGTCAGTTTTTCTCGGCTGCTCGTCCACTTTCTTCTGACGGTCATTGTTTTTCTTCTGGGTTCCCGGAGCAGAAGGAGGAGGAGGAGGAATGGAGGAGGAGGTAGAGGCCAAGACGAATTTCTGTTGGTTCGACATCTTCGGATTGGAGATCAAATGAAGTGAACGAGAAATGAAATTTTTGTAAGATTAAGCACCACTTGCCCCACGGTGGTGCCAAACTGTTTTGGTCAAAAATTCACAAAGGAATTATGTATTCCAAACTTAGAATGTGAGGTAGTGTGCTTGTTAATAAGCTCGAAATGTAAAGTTGAACACAAAGATGTAACGAGTGAAAAATCCAGGATCCTTCGAGTTGCCTCTAGGAATCTTAGCAAAAAAACCTCGGGAGCTGGCCTGAAGAGCCTGCTGCCTAGCTATTTTATTGATACGAAATAAAGAATGACAAGTTTTTGAGGTTTGATCGACCGACACTAAGTGTTATAATGATGGTAAATTATCACAGCTAAAGTGTGTCGGCGTTGTGTGTCCCTAAGTCGATCGAATCCTCGATTATATAAGGATTACAAGAATAACAAACTATCCGGGATTCCCGGGATCCTATCGCCCAACTAATATAACCGTTAGAGCCCTCTTCGTTCACTTGGTCCACGATCTCATATAGCTGGAACTTGAATCTCGGAGGTAGTTGATGACTTCAACGGTACCTGGTCGAATAAACACGTGGCAATTATAAGGGTTAGTCGAATAAAACAGATCAGAATACCTGGAAGAGTGGGATTCCCAGACGATAATAGGATTCCTGAACTATGTGAGCTTCCTGCGAGCATCCTGAAAATATACACTCAACAATAATCATGCAAGTTACACATTATCATGCAAGGGCTTTATTTCATAAGCAATTGTCACCAATTTGCCACAAAAAATATGTTTGGTAGCAAAATGGTGTCAAAAAGGCAATTGTCACCAATTTGCCACCAAAAACAATAATCACGCATGCTTTATTTCATAATCACGCAAACGTCACCTGGACGTATAGTCGAGTTCTAAAAAAAAGTTTTTTTTAACTTCAAATAAAGTATAACAATACTATACTTGAATTAAAGAGAATTAAATGCTCGTTTTTATGGTGTATTTTTTTTTAAAAACCAATGTCATATGAAGAAGTTATAGACGTTTAAAAAAGATGGGAGAAACATTTTTATAAGTTATACCCATTTTACCCTCTAGGTTATTTGCACGCTTCATTTTTTTGTTTTGCATCTGAATTTGATCTACCGAGATCTAGACTACTCATCTATAAAATCAAAGGCAACGAAAATATCCCTTTGTATTTGAATTTTCACCTATATAAACTACATGTTTTTTTCTTAAGCTAACCCTAATTCAAACCACTTTGATTTGTTACAATATTCACTCCTTTGACTAATTACATATACAAAGTAGACAATTAAACATAAAACTCAGACTTTCTAATACGTACACACTTGACTTGTAACTTCCAATAAAACTTGGTAAAAAATTAAAGACCAACATCACCCTCTATTTTTTTTATCCACATTTAATTTTTTTTCTTATATCTTGATTTTCACACCTCGAGTCACACAAATTGCTCTTCCTTCTTGCTTTGATCATATAAGATCATTCTTGACATCTCTTGTTTAAATCTGTCACATATTGTTTTCACTTGATCTACTAACATGATTTTATTTCGTACTTTGGGGTTGCCTAGCACAATATGTTCTTCAATTATTTTATCTCTTCACACGACTAGTTTCTTTACTTTGATTGTATAACATGATTTTTGGCTTGACACCTCTTTTGTTTGTTCACAGATAATTTTCATAGCTTATTGTTTGTTTCACAGAACCATTCTTCTACAACACTATTTATGTTGGTTCTTAAAATTTTTCTTCCTACATTGATAGTTTCACACGATTTTACCGTTGTTCAATCTTCCCAGAATATTATAAGGACTCATAGGAGAAGTTCTTTGATCTAAAAATTTGTTGTTTAAAATTTGTTATTTAAAATTTGTTAAGATTCTTGATTGAGTTTTCTTTGATGTAAAAATGGGCGTAATCAACCATAAACGGGATGCTACAAAGTTCGGAATTAACTTCGTTTGGTCAAAACCTTTCCCGAGCCGAATCAACACCTAAGAGGATGCAAACAAATAGATAATCTAAAACAGTAAAGTAAAGAGACACATAAAATTTTAGCGTGAAAAACCCCTCAAAACGAGAGAGTCAAAACCACGGAACTACTAGAGCCACTTACAATCCATTATCACCAAATTGGAGCAATTCAAAGTTTTTTCCGATATACTATTAGAGGCATACATAAATCATCCAATTTGTGACAAACAACGTTATGGCACAAAATAAACAACATTTGGGCTTCTTCATTGGCCCAACAATCCAACGACCTTTACTCCTTTGCAACGTTTCCACACTTTCCATAGTGTATTTGTTAGCAACCCATAACTTTTATTCTTTTATTAATATTAGTATTCTAAGTATGACTATTCAACTTAAAAGGTTGGTGATATACACACGCATTTTACTAATCTCACATCATCCTCTTTGTTAATCAGATCCAGAGGACAGCCAGACGACATACTATATCAAACGGCCATTTGACATGTAGTGGACTCCATATGAAACATGGTAGGTGGGAGCATTTTCTTACAAATGCTAGTCCGGACGATGGTCTTATTGATGACCGCGTCCATAAGGGTTTGAGATTAGACTTCAAAAGGTGTCCGAAATTGACTTGGGACCGAACATGAGGTTACGAAGGGTCCTTTGACCCTCCGGCAAGTGATTAATCTTCATCATCTAATAGGTCATCGTTTTTTCGTTTATTGTTCCATCACAACTATCGGAAAAAATCGGTTATTTAGTTGTTTCTAAAAGTTAATTCAAAGCCCAATAACCAAAACGTGTCTTTTATAGTTTTATGGACACAACAAAACAGCTGTTCGAAAAAAAAAAATGGACACAACAAAACAAGGCAAACTTTTAAGGGTTGTTTGTTTTTTTCTTAAAACATCTTCAGGGATGTACGTTTGTAGGTGCGTAGACATAATCCCTGAAGACTGTTTGTTTTTTTAAATTAAGATATTAAATGAGGTTAAAATTTCTTAAAAAAGCTTATATCCCTCTTTTTATTTTGTCTTCACAATCCTTAAAAAAACCAAAAAATGACGTATGCCCCTGCTCCGCTCAATCCATCTCCACCCTTCCACCCTTGCTCCGCCCCCTTCCTTCGAACGGCCGCCGCCATCGGCACCCTGCGCCGCCCTTCCCGGTCAAGGGTTAAATCCCTAATTTAGGTTCTATTGTAACTTGAACGTTCGATGACTTTTATCTAGTATGAAAAAGTTTGACTATTATATATTTTCAGTTTTTGCAGACAGTATCAAGTTTATAAAATAAACAGTCTTATATTTTCATATTGCAGATCTTCAAATCAAATCTCCAGCTGCAGACAGAAAATCAGATGAAATCAGAATACAGACAGTTTTTGTCTAGAAAAACAACAGTGTCTTAGTAATATTAATCACTTATCTATTTTTTTATTATTTAGTTATTTATTTTATTATAAAAAGATTTTAGATTATATTTCCTTTTTACTTTATTTACGTTTGATGAGCATTTCGATCCTTTGATGATATATTATAGATAACATATTAAAATATACATCGATAAAAAGATGGAACTAACTTAAAAGTTTATTTATCAAATTCTCTAAATATCAATTACCACCAATCATATCCACCTATATACGGTTAAAGAAAAAAGTAATAAGTACACAACTCACTCTAATTTACTCTAATAATTCCTACACTAATTTTACTACTCGAGATTAAATCTATGATCACCAGCAAGCAAAGAGGCATGTTAACTACCTAGTGAAAAGTAATCAACATATATTTGTGAATGTAGAAACAAATTTTATTCGGAACCCAGTTATGTTCTGATTCCGTCATTGTCTCTTGTAGGGGGTATTAGCAACCACAGTCTATTCAACTGATTGCCAAGGTTAAATGCCCGGGTCAGCTCGCGGATTACCGGCCTATTAGCTTAGTTGGGTGCATCCCGAAGGTTGTCTCTAAAGTTCTTGCAAATCGTATGAAAAAGGTTATGGAGGGGATTATTTCGGAGCAGCAGAATGCGTTTGTGGCTGGTAGAAACATCCTTGATGGGGTCCTTGTTACGAATGAGGTGGTCTCATGGTTACGGAAATATAGGCGGCCGTCCCTTCTCTTCAAAATTGATTTTGAGAAGGCCTACGACTGTCTAGATTGGGAGTTTTTGGATAGCATTCTTCAGCAAATGAACTTCCCGGTTAAGTGGAGAGCGTGGGTTCAGGGGATTCTTAAAGCCTCTAGGACCGCTGTCCTTGTGAACGGTTCGCCAACATGGGAGTTTCAGTGCTCTAGAGGGGTCCGGCAAGGGGACCCGCTGTCCCCTTTCCTGTTCCTCGTTGCTATGGAAGCTTTCAGTTGGATGTTTCGCAGGGCCCTTGCTAATGGGGTTTTTCATGGGATTGAGTTGCCTAACAACGGGCCAATCATGTCGCATGTGCTCTTTGCGGATGATGCGCTCGTTATGGGGCAATGGTCCAAGAGAAATGTGGAGAACTTGTGCAGGCTGCTAAGAGCGTTCGGGTTGGCGTCGGGCCTCCGTATTAACCTCCTTAAATGTAATTTGTTTGGTATAGGGGTGCAGGATTCGGAGGTGAAAGAGTTTGCTAAGATCCTTAGGTGTAAGGAAGGATCCCTCCCGTTTAAGTACCTTGGATTATACGTTGGAGCCAACATGAATCTGATTCGTCATTGGAAACCGGTCATTGAATCCTTTGAAGCAAGGCTGTCCAGATGGAATGCCCGTCACCTTTCGTTGGGTGGGCGTCTCGTCTTGGCCAAGTCTGTTCTCGAAGCTCTGCCCTCTTTTTTCTTTTCCCTGTATAAGGTTCCTGCTAAGGTGGTGGATCGTCTCGAGGGCCTGAGGATGAGGTTTCTTTGGGGTGGTGGGAAGGACAAAGGCTGCGTTCACTGGGTTAGAAGATTGGATGTGTGCAAATCGGTGGCCGATGGGGGTATGGGTCTTGTCCCGTTGGAAAAAATCAATTATTGTCTTCTAGCTAAATGGTTTTGGAGATTCCAGGTCGAGCCTCATAAACTGTGGAGGAGAGTGGTGGTGGCGATTCATAACGTTCGGGGCAGATTGGATTTCATCCCTTGCAAGAGGTCTATCACGGGTGTTTGGAAGAATATAACCCTCATCGAAGGGACGTTGTATGAGTTTAATGTGGCTATGGAGTCCATGATGTACAAAGAAGGCGACAAGTGGGTCTGGAAAGGGGATGTTTCCGGGTCGTTCTCGGTGAAATCTGTTCGGGATATAATCTGCTCCACGGATCTGCCTCCTCCCTCGTGGGTTTTTGTGTGGAATAAGCTCGTGCCGACCAAGGTTAATTTGTTTCTTTGGCGGGCGGTGCAAGATAAGGTTGCTACTAAGGATCAGCTTGCTAGAAGAGGTATTTTTCCTCCCCTGATGGTGTGTCCTTTGTGTGGCAGTGAAGATGAATCCATTTGCCATTTGCTTACTGGATGTTCCTTCTCTTCTTTGGTGTGGGGTGGTGTGGCGAGTTGGATTAAGGTGCAAAACTGGATCCTCTTCTCTGTTGTAGACATTGTTAAGATGGTGGAGCTGCTTCCGTTGGAGACGAGCACTGCTGGGATCATCAAAGCGATTCTTTTTACCGCTTGTTGGATTATTTGGAAGGAAAGAAATGAGACGATTTTCAACAAAAGAAGTCCCTCGGTGAATAGGGTCGTTAATGATATCAAGTGTACTAGTTTTCTTTGGGTGGGCTCTAGGTTGAAGTCTAGGAGTATTACTTGGGAGGATTGGTGCTATTTCAAAATGTAATTTGTTTTTGTTTTTGTTGTTGTTTCCGGTTCCTAGCGCCTTGCTAGGGCCGTTTTTAATGAAGTTACTGTTCCAAAAAAAAAGCAACCACAGTCTATTTTCCCCTCTAAATTGAATACACTTTTATACTACAACTTTTAAATGTAGTTTTCTTAGTCTTAGGAATACGAACAAACTTTTTGACTAAGTTGATTTGCAATCGTCTTCCATTTTTTGCTTTCTAACCAAACCCAATGATTAAGTTTTAATGATAATAACATGTGGATTCATTCTCCCTTACACACATTCCTTTCCGCAATTGATGACATTCCCCCTTTTCTTAAAAGATATTTGAAACCATTTTTTTCTCGAGGATAATTCAATTGTAGATAAAGCTAGATGACCATGACATGAGTACTCTTTCACACTCAGTTGTAGTCTTTTTCGATGCCCGATATTAACGAAATATATATTTTTCAAACGGCTAACACATATAACAATGACTATGTCGGTTGGTTGTTGTTTTCTTGTTTTGTTTTATTTTGAATTGTGGTTGTATTTTCCAGCTTCTTGCTGGGGTGTTTCTTTAATAATATGAGCTTGCCGTTCAAAAAAAAAAACATATAACAATGACTATAACTTCATGAAATATACCAACCTCTAAGTTTTAAATCTGGGTTTCTTCTAAATAAGTGAAGCTTGTTTGTTACTAAGGGTGTTTGTAATGGTGCAAGATTGGGAAGCTATCCCGAGCTCGGGATCCCTCGGGGTCGCGGGAACACCATGACGGGGTGCTCGGGAGAGGTGCTCGGGAGAGGTGCTTGGGAGCTCGGGAGAGTCCCGTGGGAGTGGGGTCCCGTGGGAGAGGAGCTTGGGAGAGGCCATTTTTGTGGGTTTTGAAGGGTTTGGGGTCTTGGGAAGCTTGGGATGGGTATTACTTGAAAAAAGCTTGGGGTCTTGGGAAACTTGGGAGAGCTTGGGATCATGGGGTCTTGGGAGACCCATTACAAACACCCTAATGGAATGCAACCCAAACGGCAAATATTGACAAAACATAAATATCCCGAAAATGGCTCATATCTAGGGGTGTTCAAAAATATCCGAGTCCGAATCCGTATCCGAATTATCCGAAATTCCGTATCCGAATTATCCGAAAATTTCGGATATCCGGAATTTCGGATATCCGAAACTCGGATATCCGAAAATTCGGACTTGGACTTGGACAAGCATTTACAAAATTTTCGGAATTTTCGGATACCCGGTATCCGAAATTTTATATAAATTAAAATAAATTTTATATTAAAGAAATAAGGAATTATTGAATACTTGGACTATATTTATTTTTTTTGTCGTTTTTTAGGTCGAAGTTATGTTTATTTGTATTTGAAGACTTGTACTATGTTTATTTGTTTTGTCGTTTTGTCGTTTTTTTGGTTAAATTGTGGTTTTTTTTTAAAAGAAATGGATTTTCGGATATCCGTTATAACTATCCGAGTCCAGTCCGAAATTTCGGATATCCGAAATTTCGGATATCCGAAATTTCGGACTTGGACTTGGACAACGAAAATTGATATCCGAAATTTTCGGATACCCGAAATTCGGATATCCGAAATTCCGGGTATCCGGTTTTGAACACCCCTACTCATATCTGGTCCATTTTTATAGCCAATTAATTCTGTTCCAGGTTTTTTTTGAACGGCGGCCAAAATCATTAACATAAAAAAGAAAACTCTAGAGTCTAGATTTTTCCCTGATATGGAAACTTTCTGCTGCTGTCTTTCATCATTTTCCCCATTTTACGATGCGAAATTTTAGCCACTAATGACATGATCTATGACTCCTGGTTAATGTTATATATTTAAATTTGATACTTTGAACATGCAATCATTAACACCATGTGCCCTCATGCACTAAGCTTATTGTTCACCATTGGTCATTTGGCTCAATGGTATTGGTGATGAGGGGAAGATTTGGGACTGAGAGGTCACAAGTTCGATCCTTGAGCCTGACAGGTTTTCCACCCGGCCTTTAGAGGAGATGGTTTTTCCTGGGAATTGGCTCAACTGATGTGTAAATAGTCTTAGTTGGACGTTCCAAAAAAAACTAAGCTTATTGTTCAAAAGTGCGTATTTCAGAAAGGAAATCTTTATTTTTTATTATTGTTATTATTTGTAAATCGTTCCTCTTTTAGGCGGGACTTGAATCTTTAATCTTAAGGGAAACTAATCTTTAATCGAAAATTACTTGATATTACTTACATTATGTTTTATAAGTATTTTACTTTAATTTTTTGTTATATTTCTTTTATATTATTTTTATATTTGTTTTGTGTGAAACCCATTTGAGCTTGATGGATGCACTCACAGCTAGCTGATGGCCTGTTTACTATCTAAGGAATGCACGAATCTTGGAGAAACTGATGGATATCCGACCGAAGTTGTATCCTATATATCAAAGAGAGAGAGAGAGAGAGAGAGAGAGTTTCGGTCACTCACTCATTTTATTCTTGAGCACCGGCTCTCAATATTCCCTCTGATCTTCATCCCCCTTTAGGGTTTCATACGTGATCGTAGGGCTGGCAAATCGTATCTTATCGTGTTAAACAGGTTAGATACGACGCAATTAACACAAGTATCAAACATGAAAACGACTCGTTTAACACTTGGTTTTGATGGTTTGAGCATGACAGTTATATGTTTTATGTATCAAAAAAGTTAAATAATGAAACCTAGCTAGTATACTAAAAATAATTATTTTTAAAAAGTAGAAAATGACATAGTGTATTTTTTTTTGTTAAACATGTCTTATCGTGTCTAAACAGATACCCAAATTGTCAGCCCTACTTGATCGATATTCGTTTTGTTCATCTTGTTAGTGAGTCTTGATATTTAAGTCATCACACCGGTGATTTGAGTTTTTATGGTCATAGATTGTTCTTGTATTGTAGAGTGTAGGATTTAGTGGTGTAGTTGTGTGTTTTAGTCATTCTCGATCTTAAATGTTTGTATAATATTATATTTGTGTTTGTAACATGGTATCAGAGCCATAACGGCTCTGGTCGATGGTTATTCTTCTATTCTTGTAAAGTTGAACCAACATTGATTTTACTGAAGAGAGACGTACCTCTGATTTTATTTCTGCATCTTTTGTGGCTGCAGTTTATGTGATTTGTTTTATGTTCTTATTATATTGCATGTGGTTTTATGTGTTTATCTAGAATAGTTTAAATTCAAGTGTTGACTCACTACCAAGACTTGTCTGACAACCTTGAGTAGGAAGAATCTGGACATTAGCCAGACTTCGTTAGTCGTTGAATCTAAAATGGTCCTATGTGCGTTTGCCAGTGTGATTCTTTATCTGTTCTATGTCTGAATTTGGTGTTATTGTCACTGGCACTCTCCTTAGTAAGATAGAAGCTAGTGACCCATTATACCTTCAAGTTTGTGATTCTAGCAATTTTATTATTGTTATTATAACACTTAAATGTACCAAAAATTCTACTTTCTGGGCCAATGCTATTAAGTTGAACTTGCAAGTGAAAAATAAGATCGGTTTTAACGAAGGTACTCATATTAAGTTTGAAAGTGATGATGTTCTTGCTAAGCAGTGGGACATATGTAATTCTATCATGCTAACTTGGATTCTCAACTATGTTTCTAAAGAGTTGTATATTGGGCAAAGTTAATCCAAACTTTCCTCTAAGGTTTAGAGTGACTTAAAGGAAACGTATGATAAAGGGGAAAGTTCAATTGTTTTTGGCTTATATCATAAAAATATATTATTTAAGGAAAAATGGATTTTCGGTTTCTGAGTATTACCATAAACTAAATGCTATGTGGAAACAACTGGATGCCACTATTCAACTTCCTTCATGTGCATGTGAAGCTATGAAAGATTTCATTGATTTAAATCAACTAATCAAGCTGATGCAGTTTCTTATGGGCTTAGATGATGTTTATTAGCCTATCAGGACTAATCTATTGATTAGAGATCCTCTTCCAACTATCAAAACTGCTTTTTTCAATTGTTTCTTGAGCGGGATATCATAGAAACTCAAATTTGTCTAAAAAATATCTCAGTCTCAAAATTTTGCGTTTGTGTCTAGCTAAAACTTTTCAAATTTGGATAACAAGAGAAAGTTTGATCGTGCTCCCAATCCTAATCTTAAGTGTATCCATTGTAATAAAATCGAACACTCAGTGGGGAGGTGTTTGAGATAGATGGATATCTCCAAGGGAATAAACCAAAAGGAAGAGATACCTAAAGTTAAAGGTTTAAGTTATTTCTCAATAGTAATTATGCTTCTAACAAATGTAATTTTGTTAGGAGATCTAATGTGACAGCTCTTACGGCTGATCAGATTACTTGAGTTTTAGGGTTACTAATAATAAAACTATTGAAACCTCAAAATTTTCGGTTTGTTTAATCAAGATTGTAAGACTTTAACATCTATCAAATTTGTTGACGTTGTTCTATGAAATTCCCCCTTTTCCTTTTCTACCAATGTGTTTGGAAAAAGGGTTTATGCATTTAGTCATAATGCATCATTTGAGTGTGAATCTGGATGGATGATAGCTTCCGGAGCAAATCAACACATAGTTATAACTTATAAGTGATAAAGGGCTAACTTATTATGTTAATGTGACAGATTTTAATATTAAGGTTAAGCATCTTGATGGGACTATTGCCACTGTTACTAAGATTGGAAATATGAAACTTAATGATGAGGTCATTTTATATGATGTGTTTGTTGCTCCTGAGTACTATGTGAATCTGATTTTAATCTATAAACATTCACATGATGATGAACAAGTTGTTACATTTGATGAATACAATTGTTACATCCAAGACTCGCACACAAAGAGAATTCTGATGACGAGTAACCAAATAGATGAATGTATTTATGTGGTGATGCTACAAGATCTGTTAAGGTATGTTATAGTAGTGGTGACACTCTAAATCTATGGCATCCTCGATTAGGTCACCCCTCAGATCAAGTGTTACATGTTTCAAAGGATTCTTTAAAGTTAAAAAGTAAAAATGGTCCTTTTCTTGTGAAGTTATGAAGCTAAACAACATAAGGAACCATTTTCTATGAGTGATCATAAAACCTCCTTTTTAGGTGAACTCATTCACCTTGATTTATGGGGCCCTTATAAAGTATGAAGTAGAGAAGGGTTTAGATAACTGAGGTTGATGACTATTACAAAGCAATTTGGGTAGGTTTTCTAGAATGTAAAATGAGATGTTCTATAATATAAAAAGTTTATTCAATATCTTAAAAACCCAGTTTAATAGTAATTTCAAAACCTTCAGAAGTGATAATGGTACCGAGTTTATTAATAGTTAGTTTTCTAGTTTCTCTAGAGCTCATGGAATACTTCATCAAAGTACTTTCTCTTATATGTCTCAATAGAATGATATAGTAGAAAGAAAGCATAAACATTTACTAGATTTTGGTAGAGCATTATTGTTTTAAGGGGGCTTTCTTTTTGTTTATGGTCGATCTGATTGTGTTCTAACTGCTACTTATTAGATTAACATGACACCCTTTTCTGTTTTGTTAGTGCATAACCCTGGTGTGGCCATTACTGTTCTAACAGACTAACAGACGGGGAGACAAGTGCAGTGAGTGAAGATATAAATTCGTTGGTCATGAATGTGTCTCATTCGTTGGTAATGAATGTACCAACGAATGAGAGTGACCCCCAACGAATGAGCAAGAATGAGCCTCATTCGTTGGTCTGCTCATTCGCAGGACAACATTACTATAAATAGATAGATGGACGCTTTGTTCATTCGCTGAGTTTTAGAGAGTTTGGAAAGTTGTGAGTTTGAGTCTCTTTTGTTCTGATCTTTTTTCTGGGAGGGGAGAACATGTCCGATCTCCCCCGTGCTTAAACTTTGATGTATGCTACTTCGGTTTTGTAATCATTTGACACTAATTAATAAAACCGATTGAGTTTACATGCATATCTCAAACTTCCTCTCATTAACATGTTGTGATATGACCTGGAAACGATCCGAAAATATAATTACAAGTGGTATCACTATTAGAAACATGGTCTTTCTTGACGCGCGAACGATGACACACGCTAGTTTTATGACGCGCAAAAACGTGTGTCATTAAAAATCTGTCATAAATTGTAAAATCTTAAGGGAAGATGTTGTGCAATTTTATACATCACAAAATTTCTGTCATAACTCATAAATAAAAAAACACGGAGTACACCTATGAAACGCGCGTCGTGTTATGTTTTTCATTTCCCGCTTAAGTTTTCATCTCCCGCCTCCTACAAATTTTTTTCTCCATCATTCTCATTCAATTCCCGCTATAGACCTTAAAGCACTTCATCACCCTCATTTCACACCCTAAATTCATGTCTGCTCCATTTCCTCAATTTTATTTCCGAGCATCTCGATCTTCTACTGCTCCATGCCTCCATCTCCCGTCTGCTATATTTCCCTAATTTCACGCCCTAAACTCGTCTGCTCCAATTCCTAGCCCTAAAATCGTCTGCTCCATTTCCTATCACTAAAATTGTCTGCTCCAATTCCTAGTCCTAAAATCGTCTGCTCTAATTCCTAGCCCTAAAATCGTCTGCAGAAGATCGCACCGACAACTTTCTAGGCCACAACTCTCCCGTCGCAACACAGAACTCAATCGTGGCCAAACTCTCCCTCGGTCTTACATATAGATATCTGTTGAAATCGGTTCCATCGGAAACGTTTTGATTTTCGCTAAGGCACAAATAGGTATGATTCTAGATCCCTAAATTTAATATGATTTATTTAAATAAGGTGCGTCATTTACATCACATCAGCTATAAGGGTGCTCGCTATAGGAGTGTACTTTGTGAAGGATCTGGTGAGACTACTCTGCGCAGATCCAAAACAGCTTGAAGATATAGCTAATCTTACCTGCTGCCTATTTTTATTTGCTAACTTTAAGCTAATCAACTAGCTGAATAGTAGAAGGTGAGTCTGCTTATTTCCCTCCTAAACACACACGCACACACATTAACAAACTTCTTTCTTCCGGATCATTCTAATCGATTCTGTCAACAAGTACGAACTAGAGATATGAGGTATGCATTTAAACACTTCGACATGCTCCCTCGAACTGCAATATTTTAATAAATCTTCCCCTGAACTGCAATTATTAGTTATTATGATTCTATCTTGGGTGTGTGATTGTATATGCATTGCGAATGTTAACTTTTATATTCATTCTTGGTTTACGTTTGCATTAATGGATTTATACTAAGTTGTTGAATGTTATATAGCCTTGTAGATATCATTATGCTGAAGATTCTGGACCACAAAGGAATGAGAAGTTATTGAACAATTGTATATAGCTATTTCTGTACTTAGAGATTGCTGTAAAAAAAGAAAATAAGGACAAATGTGCTTCAGAAGTGGCTGAGTTTGATATGGTGATCAGGTACAAGCTTCTGAATTCTTATCTTGTGAAATATTATGTCTGCCTTTATGATTATGGATATTTTTACTTAATTTGTAAACTAAGTTCCAAATGTTCTGTAGACAACCAACTCTCATGAGATGATTCATGTTTGGTTTGATATATCACAGGAAATCAAAATTGATGTTCTAACATGTTTTCATCGAGGAAGGAGCTAGAAAGGCAGAATCTTGTTATCAAGTCAAGATATGTGCAAGTACTACTTAAACAAATTTGAGTTTTATTGACATTTATGGGAATAACGAAGATCGATATATATCAATGTATGAAACATATTGGTTTGCTATATATATTAAATGCATTATTTTGCTCTAAGTGTATTTTATTTTGTAATATCAGGTTAATTTTTATTTAATGTAGAAATTAGTGATCCTATTAAAAATATTTATTTTATTTTTTATTTTTACATTCTTGACGCGCAAAAATGCGTGTCATCTTTATTTATGACTGGGGCTTTCTTGACGTGCATTTTATGACGTGCATTTTATGACGCGCATTGCGCGTCATAAAATGCACGTCATTGTTTGCGCGTCAAGAACTTCTTGACACGCATTTTACGCGTCAAGAAGCTTCTTAACCCCGGCTTCCTTGACGTGCATTTGCGTGTCAAGAAGACCCTTTCTTGACACGCATTGCACGTCAAGAAAGGCCTTTTTTGTAGTAGTGTTCAGAGTTGTAGGTACTTACCTCCATCTCAGTTTTTGTGGATCAATTTTGGTTATGGACTTTAAACAACGGAAAATGGGTGCAAATCAGAGAAATTGATGGTCAAAATCTATGTTTTTGAGCAAATTAAGCATCATCGAGTGTTCTATTATCCTTTGCGCACCTGACACTTATAATTGGATGTGAAAATTTGACAAATTGATGGATATGGAAGGAATTTTTTGAACGAACAAATCTAGTTGGCTTCATTCACTGGCAACGAATGAGCAACGAATGAACTCATTCATGAGTTCCGACTCATTCGTTGGTACTGTAGCTCACTCGTTCTTCAAAAATCTGAAGGAATGAACATGTTCGTTGGTTCATTCATTGGATCTGTTAATGGATGACCTCATTCATTGGAAGTACATTCTCTGGGTCATTCATTGAAGATTTTAAATGAATAAGCACATTTGTTGGATACATTTATTTGGTGCTTCATTCATTGGTACCCTAATTCGGAGCTTCATGCATTTACTATCATTTGTTCGTTGCTTCATTCATGATCTCATTCATTCATTGCTTTTGGTTCACTCATGGGTAGAGTTAAAGATTCATTCGCGGATGTTAAAGTTTGATGATATGAAATTATGATGGATTGAAGTTTCATGGATTTTATCAGATTAAAAGTCATTTGGATAACCCTTTCTACTCGTTGACTTTACATATCAGAATTATTTCTGAACAATTAAAAGAATTGAAGAAATGATCCAGGTTCCTATGCTTTTCATGTGTTAATTGTCGACTTTCAGATTTAGTTATGGGGTAGTCATAGTTTTTGAGTATGAGATCAAAAACTGAAATTATGACTATTACGAGTCGTTTCACGAAGAATTATTTTCCACAACGTGAATGCATGTGTGTCAAGACAAGTGGTCTTATGACTATCTTGGGCTGAGTAAAGAAAATTTATTCTCTGCTGCATTAATGATCCAATCGAAAAATGAAACTTGAATCGGTTCATAATAGATCTTGAAGAGTTGGTTGTATGCTTAATATGTCACGTGAGTGCATGTGTCACTTTTGAGAGAGATACTGGTCTCAGGGTTCAAAGTGAGCATGTCACTAATTCATGTGTCACTCTTAAGAGAGATAATGGTCTCCGGGTTCAGAGTGAACATGTTACTATTGAATATGTAACTTTTTGAGGGAGAAGAGGGTCCTCTGGGGTCAAAAGTGAATATATAAAGATAATCGTTTAAGGGGTATTGAGTGTCGATGATTTTTTTGATGGAAAATTCAAGGTCTACTTGAAGAGGTTTTTCCATGTCGGTGTTTGTGCAAGCTGACGTATTTTCAGTTATAGATTGGAACTCTGTCATATGCCTAATACTTTCGTGATTCGTGAGATTCTCATTTTAGAATGAGTCGAAAAGATACGCTGACGAGACCACATACGTGATATTCTTTGAGCGCTGATACATTAGGATGGAGTTAATGTTGATGGGTAATTTCTATGATTGTTAATTTTGGATGTGTTGGTTTACATGAATATCATGTTGCATTACTATTCATGAAAATGGATTCAAAGATTTACTTTGTAAGAATATATGATCTTGTTGTTGGGAATGTTCAGCTCGGCTGAAATTCTGTAAGTCAGATTTCCGAAGGAAGTTCCTCCGGAACTTTTCTGTACTAAGTAGTTCCTCCGGATCTTTTCCTTAGTTACCTCGGAAGTTTGACTTTGTACACAGTTCATTTCCAAGACAGAAAGCTGACAGGAGCAGTTTGCTTTTGCCGCCATGCTTTACACTATTCACCCGATTGAGCTGCTCAACTGTTCACAGTGCCCATGCGTGTTAGTACAACAACTTTTGGAGTAGATATGATTAGTTTATTTAGCCTAGTTGCCTAAATGGAAATAAAAGAATATCTTTTTTCCCCCTTAGAGTATATATATTACTTGTATTTCTCTTGTTTATCCATCCGTGTGTTTCTCTAGTTCATCACTTGTAACCTTTGTAAACATTTGAGAAGTAATAATATTGTAGTGCTTGGAATTTACATATTGTGTTCAACTACTTTACTTCTTGTTTACTTGTTACCTTTACGGATCAAAAGCAACTTTACACAAAACACAAACAAGTCTGATTCCGCCTTTCTTGTTTGATACCTTCAAGTAACTTGATAGGTTAGGTGTGACTAACCACGATCCAACAAGTGGTATCAGAGCTTTGGCTCTTGTGTTTCAAAGTTTTAAAGAATTTTTGAAAACTTTAATTGCTTGAAGGTGTTTCTGTTTTCTTTAGATAAGACTACTTCAATTCTTGATCTCTGAAAATGAGTGAACTTAGGAATGACAGCTCTAACAAACCACCCACCTTTACTCCTGGTGATTTTGATACCTGGAAACTTAGAATGAAAATTTTCTGCAAAAACACTCACCACAAAATGTGGACTTCCATTAACTCAGGACCAGTGGTCATTACTACCAAATCTGTAACATAACCAATCGTTGATCTAATCAACATGTATGAGAGTTATTCTGATGATGATCATAAGACCTGTGAAGGTGACTACAAAGCTTTGTGGGCACTCCAGGAAGCTCTTCCTAATTCCATACTCATTGGCTTTAAGAGATGCAAAACTGCACATGATCTTTGGAATGCTCTTATTAAAATGTATGAAGGGACAAATGAGGTTAAGGAGAATAAGAAAGATGTTTTGAAACAGAGGTATGAAAACTTTTGTCACAAAAGAGGTGAAACCATGTCTGAACAATATTTGAGATATGTGAAACTTATAGATGAACTGCAGGGTGTAGAAGTCAAAACTGAAAATGCTGATATAATCAGAAAATTTTTAAGATCTTTACCTGAAGTTTGGACTATCTATACACTTAGCATAAAATATAGCCGTGATCTCAAAACTTTAAAATTAGGAGATCTCTATGGGATGCTGAGTGCACATGAGATGGAGATGAATGAGAAGTATGGTGTATCATTTAACCAGACATCATCTTCTAAAGGCACTTTGGCCCTCATCACTGCTCACTCAGAGAATTATTCTGAACAAGAACCACTTATATCATTTCTAGAGTCTCCTAAGGGACATGAAGTTTCATACTATCAAAACTTTGCAAATGTTGCTAATAGTTCATACACAGGGTTCACTAGATCAAATCTTAAATCCATCAATGCAGATGATATAGAAGAAATTGATATCACAACCAGCTTGCTATGGTGTCACTGAGGGCACAAAGGTTCTACAAGAGAACTGGAAGGAAGTACAATGGAGCCAAGAATGCTCCCATAGGCCTTGACAAATCAAAAGTCAAGTGTTACAACTGTCATCAGTTTGGCCACTTTGCGAGGGAGTGTTCACAGCCTAGAAGAGATGGTGGATACAATGCTCAAAAGAAACCAGAATACACCGAACCTCGCTCTTCTTCAGTCCCCACTCCACCAAAGCCTGCTTTCAGTAACCAAAATTATGCAACTGATGTTGTTGCAAACCAAAAAGGGTTTGTAGACTGGGAAAATGTGATGAGTGAGTTTGATCCAACCAATCATGCCCTGATGGCCAGTGGTTCTCCACCTGCAAATGCAGAGGTAAACTCAAACTCAACAACTGAATCTAAAAATGAGTTGTGCACACCTAAGTGCATTGAACTGGTTTAAAAGTACAAGAAGCATAATCTGTCACTAATAGAAGAAATGAAAAACTTAAATGAGTTGAAAGAGTACTCAAAAAGGGTAGATTTAGCTTATTCAACCAAAACTGATGAATTGAAACAAACCATAGGGCATTTTAAAACAACAACAAACTGATTTTATAACACAAATGGATGATCTTGTAGCATAACTGAAAATTTTAAAGAAGCAAAATGAGGAATATGTGCTACATATTCAAACTATAAAAGACCAGCTGAGAGAAGCCATAAGCAATGCTGATAAGTTTCAGATTGCTAGTGAAAAAGCACAGAAATTATGGCATGAACACACACATGGAAAGGGAGGGGTATCTTTTAGAACAATGGAGAATCCTGATTCTTACACTAGCCTTGTAACTCTACCTCTCAAGGAAACAAATGTCTCCTTGACCACTGACCTAATGGAGATTGGTCCTGTAATTGAGGATCTCTCTAATGAAATTGATTGTGTGAAAAAGGATGAAGACATACCAATTGAAAATCACATTGGTTTCTCAAAAATCACAAAAGCATCAACCAGCATCCCTGCTGAGGTTGATAATTTGAAAATCTCAAACCAACTTTTAAGGATCCACCTTCAAAATTTTCAAAAACTAAGGATGTGACAACTGGAACCAAAAGTATAAACTCTGAAAGATCTCAGTCTACAGGATCTATTACTCAAAAGGTTGGAAAATCAAAACCTATTTTTAATCAAACAACCAATCAACTGTCACCAAACTACCAGGATTCCCACAATTTAATAAGGGAATGTATCATTTGTGGTGAAATGGGACATGTTGCCATATATTGTTCCTTCAATCCTTTTAAACAGATAATTAACAATGCTAACATCTCTCCTAAGAGAAATCAAAGTCTGTTTAACACAAAGAAGCAAAAGGATAACAGTAAAGTGTCACCAAGAAGATCACAGGGTGATCAAGGGCAAATTGGTAAAACACGGAAAGTTGGATTGGAAATGAGAAGAACAACAACTTCTCACAAGTTATAAGAAACATTTTTCTAGAGAAGAAAACTCCGCAGGAACTTCATTTCTTCCGGGAGAACTTTCCTCCGGAAGAAGTACAGTTCACTCGGAACATTTAAACAACACCAGGTCTGCAAAACCTTCAAAACATAGACCTGAATTTCAATCCACTGAGTTTATAAGTCAATCTCATCCCTTTTACCAAGGTGGTTCATGAGCAAAATCTGCTCCTCGTGAAAGAAAACAATTTTCTGAACAGTATGATGTGCATGATCATCCTGCACAAATGAGTTCCTATGAAACTCAGTTCTCACATACTGAAATTCCCAATGTTGCCTCTCAACCAAAATTCGAAAATGCAAAACAGAGAAGCAACAGAAAATACTGGGAAAATAAGACTTTTATAAAGAAACATGGTTTTCCCAAATGGCAAAGTTATA